>WWET01001970.1:251645-264627 GCA_011038615.1 Limnodynastes dumerilii
GACTGTGGGTGTGAGCGTGCGTGTGTGTGACTGTGTGTGTGTGTGTGTGTGTGTGTATACTTTGTTTAGTTAGTTCACTCTGATCTTAAAGTATTTTTATTCACCACTATTTACATAATTATTATTATTATTTTTTTTTTTTTTACAATTGTGTCTTTAATATATACTTGAGAGAAAATTGCTTTCATGCATATTCCTTTTGTTTTTAGTTTTAATACAAGCCAACAAAATGTTGTGTTAATGTTTCAACAATGTATTGAAACATTTCTGCAGAAATGATAACAGAAATTGTGCGATGTGAGAAGAATAAGAAAACTATCTGTAAAAATGTATAACTATCACATATTATGGCGGTCACATTGAAGGTAAGGTTTTTTTTTATTCTGTCATTTATTTTGGAAAAACTAAATAAAAATAAAAATAATGGACCTTGGCCCAGATACAGACCTATCACCGAATGGGGACTTACGCAATTTATTTGCGTAAGTCCTCTGTGTTGAAACATCTGCGCATGCGCACGCCAGATGTTCCGACTGCGTAAGTACTGACATACATAACTAAGTTACATACGTCAGTACTTACGCAAAAAGGCCTTTTCCTTCATTTATGATGGCCGTATCCCCACCATACAGGTGGGGATAGCCATGTAAATGAGGAGTCGGGGGCAGGGAAGCCCCGTTATGACTAGGTCTGGGGCCGTAGGGCCACAGACCTAGTCATAAAAGTCAAAACTGTCCAGATTTACTACTGACAGATGGTAGTGCAGGGGGCTTAATCCAACAATATCAGGAACACCATCATACCCCAGGAGATGTCCACCAGAATCTATCTCCAAAGGAAGCAGAAGAGACTTATATATATATATATATACAGTAGTGGAGAAAGATTGCCACCTACAACTTCTACTTACAGCAACTGAAACCAGACTGCTATATCCTGAGAGAATGGGTCACAGTAGTGGACACATAAGATCAGTGAACAGCCTTCTCACATGCCATAGGCACATATATCTCCAAGAGTGCAATTGAAAACGATGGCAAATTAAATAATTTAGTAGATTTACTGAAAATGTTTATATGTTTTTATAATAAAGTGTATATTTTTTAATGAATATGTGCCGTTCTAAATTATTTCCAACACCAGCATTTATTTTCATATTTAAACATTAGCGCTGTATCTTATTTTATGTGTTTTTGACTCCTTCTGCAGTAGAGGGGGTTAATACACACCCTTCCATACAGCAGCTAAGTAATTACGTTTGGTTTACTAGATTAGCACCTGTTGTCTTTTTTCTTTTATGCTCATAAATTGCTACATTTGTATTTTATTGCAACTATAGGGAAACACTACATTGGACACTCAATTCCTACTTTTGGGATTTCAAAATACAAAAAGACTAGAAGAGCTAATCTTTTTCTTTGCCCTTGTTATTTATTGTGCAACTGTTTGTGGTAACCTTCTGATAATCACATTGGTGTCCTATAGCAAAAACCTCCATTCTCCCATGTATTTCTTCCTGACTCAGCTCTCTGTATCTGACATCATGCTGACCACAGATATTGTCCCCAACATGCTTCATATTGTCATAAACAGGGGGACTACCATGTCTTTTATAAGTTGTATAACTCAGTTGTATATCTTTTCATCTTCAGAATGTTTACAATGTCTTATATTGACAGTGATGTCTTATGACAGATATTTGGCAATCTGTAATCCATTGTGCTATATCTCTATAATGACTGGTATGTTATGTCTGTATTTGGTTATTATGTTTTGGTTCTTGAGCTTTTCCTTAACACTGGTTAACACTGTATCATTAAGTAAGTTGCATTTTTGTGGGCCTAACATCATTGACCATTTTTTCTGTGATTTTTATCCTTTGCTAACATTATCTTGTTCAGACACGTTTTTGGTGGAATTACTTGGGACCATTCTTAGTATACCAATTGTTGTCTTCCCTTTTGCAATCATCATTGTATCTTATGTTCATATTATATTGGTTATATTGAGGATTCCATCTGCAACTGGGAGACAGAAAACATTTTCCACCTGTAGCTCCCACCTTATCACAGTGTCCACTTATTATATAACCTTAATATTTATTTACATTCTTCCAACCAGAGGTCAATCAATACACTTGAGTAAACTCGTTTCCTTGCTGTACACAATGGGAACTCCATTACTTAATCCTATCATATACAGCTTCAGGAATCAAGATATCAAGAAAGCTTTCCAAAAAGTATTTCATAGAATTTTATACTAATATGTATTATATATGTATGATATTAATACTAATAACAAGACTGCTCGACTCTGCTCTAGACTCTACACAAATGTGATACATTGTAATAATAAATATAATAACAATAATAATAATCATTATCATCACCATACTCATATATTTATATCAAGCCTCACATAAAGGTAAAATTTCTGACAAATTTTTATTCTTTATTTATACCCTCTGATGGACAGTTCCGTATTTATTTCAGATAATACCAATTTTACCGATTTTTTGGGGGCCATCAATTGACCATTTCATTTTTTAAAGGGTCCCTCGAGAAGTACCGTATTTCCCCATGTATAAGACGCACCTTTTTAACCCAAAAAATGGATCTAAAAAGCAGGTGCGTCTTATACATGGGATGCAACTAAAACTTACCTTTGCTGTCCCTCCGGTGGTCGCTCTGGCGGTCTCAGCCTCTCCCCTGCAAAAATATAGTAATAATTAAATAAAAAAAAACTCCTTTCAAGTAAAAGAAAAGTAAAGAAAACTAATCTTACCTTATCTGTCCCTCTGGCCGCTTTACAATTACTCCCCCGCAGCTCCTACAGGATCCCTGGCAGCACGTGACCTCAGGTCACACAACCTCAGTGTACAGCGTGCTGCCAGGGAGTCAGAGCCGCGGGGGAGAGATTGTAAAGCTACCGGAGGGACAGATAAGGTAACATTCGTTTTCTTTGCTTTTCTTTTATTGAAAGGTGTTTTTTGATTTGATTATTACTATATTTTTGCAGGGGAGAGGCTGAGACCGCCAGAGCGACCACCGGAGGGACAGCAAAGGTAAGTTTAGTAATGCATCCCCTATCCCCTGTATAATATGCACCCCATTATTAATTAAATCAAAAAATATATAAAAAAAAATATTTTCTTTTTATTTAAGCTAAAAAAATGGGGAGCGTCTTATACATGGGGAAATACGGTATTTCCATCTTCTTATTCGATTTATTGGCCTTTTCTTTGCTTCCCTCAATTTACTTACAAACTTACTTTAACAATTTCTAAGAGGCTTTTTTTATAGATTTAAATGTATTAAACTGCCGCCCTGCCTGCGAGTTCTGTGCACCATGTTACATGCTTCTTTACTTCCCTGGTGTTTGTACCGCTGCTCTGTCACTTAGTTTAGCCGCTGCAGTCTTAAACCAATACTGGTGAAAACAATACTGTAAGATGTGAGGTGGTCAAATTTGACTAAAAATTACTGGAAATGAATGTTATTGGATGTTGGGAGCAAAATATGTGCAAATTAAATTCATTTTGCTGTTTTTAATCAAACTTTTAAAGAAATTCAAAATTAAAAGCAAAACATGAGGGTTGTAAGATGAAGATTTTATATAAAATACTCGTTATTGATACTGTTGTTATTTTCTGTATCTCTCCCTCTCTTGCAGTTCAACGTGGTTTTAAGTTGTGTACTTGCACCTGTTTTTTTCTCTTAATTAAATTTTATTGTTGTTACTAGCGTTTATTTATAGGGCATCACAAGGTATCTGAAGTGACATAGGACCGTATTCAGAGATCCGTATGGCGATCGGATCGCAAATATACGCATGGACGGAGCAAGTTTCACCCACCAAAACCCCAGTCCCTCCCCTTGCAAATTCCGTGCCCACAGAGACTTCCGCCTCCATAGACTAGCCCTAACTATCCGCAGCTATTTCCAAGCATATGTGTCCTCCATCCATGCGTATCTTTGTAATCGTGCCCACTTCCCTTCATTTAAATGCCCCCCGCCCATTTTTATGTAAATTCCTCCGTGCGTATATTTCCGTCAGAGTTCCGTGCGGAATTTACCACGTCCGATTCACAAGTCCGTCTGTTAGGCACTTCCACACGTTTTGTCTAAGTTAACTGCATATAAAAGGTTACTACGCATTCGCAGTTTAAACGTACTTAAAAATACGCACGGAAGTCAACGAAAAGGTTCTCTGAATATGGCCCATACAGAGTAACCCACTCTATTTTAATATAATGAATGTACACAAAAAAGCTCCAAATCAGGATCTGAAGGCCTGTTCCATGGTGGTGTTGAACAAGATGCCATGTATACAGTGTGTACACATGGTGAGAGGTGAATATATTTAAATAGTGGAGTAATGTACAATTCTCATTTACGCACCTGCCCCATTTCCAGTGGGGCAGTATGTAAATTTTAAGGTGGGGTTTTGGTTTCATAGGTCCTATACATGTGATGGGAGTGTTCTCTCCTTTTTTGTATAGAACTTAGGATCTCACAACGATCCTCCATTGATCATTTCTCTGACCGCAGCAGCGGCGGAGATATGGATCCGGTTCATACAGGACAGATTAATAACATGGTAAAAATATAAATTGACTAACATTATCATATCAGGGAGATAGGTTGGAGGAACGCTACGCAAGGTAGTAGAGCAGTGGGGCAGGGTATCAACAAGAGAGACACCTGGTGGAAAGATAAAAAATGGTTACCATGAGGCACCAAAGTACGTAATGCAAAAAAATCACATTTTAATTGTTA
The DNA here is from genome assembly GCA_011038615.1 of Limnodynastes dumerilii. Classification (NCBI taxonomy): domain Eukaryota; kingdom Metazoa; phylum Chordata; class Amphibia; order Anura; family Limnodynastidae; genus Limnodynastes; species Limnodynastes dumerilii. Next base: position 256,424 of record WWET01001970.1, read on the forward strand.
TTATTATTTTATTTTGCTGGAAAGGTTGCAAAAAGTTAGTTTAAGGACAATAGGTTGACAAAAGATCCCATAGAATTAAGACATACAGTATCAATAGTCATTCAAAAAATAAATGCAATGATATTGTCTTTTAGGAAAGCAATCCGTTTTTGTAGCTATTAATAGTACAAGTAAGTAAAAATAGACTTAAAAAAAATCAATGAGGAATGTATAAACAAGCTCAGTAGAAAAAGTAAGATGGACGTGGAGTTGTAGGGGGAAAGAAAGGAGAAATGGGGGAAGGAAAGATTGTAGGGGCAGGGAATAGGAGAAGTGAGCAAGCTTGTTCTTTCCATATATAAATAAATAGATGGGTGGTTAACCTGCACAAGTAAATGAGGTAATGAAGTTATTATCCAAATACTAAAAATATATAAACATAATAATTAGTAATAGTAGGGTGGTGCTTTTAGTTTAGAGTTTTATTAATCTAAAAAAAAATAGATTTTTGCAAAATATAAAAGATAGAGGTGATAGAAAGTAGATAGTAGGTGTTTAAAATAAAGGCTCATACTCCTCCTTATATAAGCCTTCTGTATAAGTGCTGTATCTAAAAATTTGCAATTATTGCTAGTAAAGAATCAGTATCCTACAAAATAGCTTATAACCATCTTTATAAAAAAGTATTGGCATTAGATAGTGCCCAATGGTTACAATGTGCCATCAATGTTAATATATAGTTGTAGTTTCCAATTGTTAAAAATGTGTAACAGTTATAATAACTATAGTTGTTACAAAGTAAAAAGATTGACGCTCATTCATAATGATTTGATAAACAATTGCTAATAATCAGATACAGCACTTATACAGAAGGCTTATATAAGGAGGAGTGTGAGCCTTTATTTTAAACACCTACCATATTCTTTCTATCAGCTCTATCTTTTATATTTAGCAAAAATATATTTTTTAATAAGTTCTATTAAAGTTTATATGTTTTACAATACTATTGGGAGCTTTCCATATATAAGTCAGGAGGCTACACATGGTAACCAAAACATTTTGAGACTTTTGGGAAAACTTTAAAGGTTTCTTCCCTTTAGGGACCCTTTGATGTACAGTTAGATCTGACTTTATAAGTAAAACACTACATTTTAGGAATACCTTGATTTAATTAACTATTATTTTGATTGCATGTTGTTTATAAATAATAGCAAAAACAGATCTTTCCTTTTTGGAAAAACACAGATATTTGGAAAGCATACATTTTCTGTGTTGTCTTCTGCTTGTATGGACAATCTTCTTCCTTGATTTAACTGTAAGAAACAAGAGATATTTAATCTTAAAATGTAATGAATTATCTACCCTAACAGCTATGACCCTGTTAAAGGAAATGGGTAAAACCTGTATGTAAAATGTCCTAATTCCACTTGCAGTAAAATCCAATTTGTGTCATTAGAAATTGTTATGTAATAAATGACATATAAGGAAAAGTTAGTAACCAAAAACAACACCAACATTATCAACAGAAATACATGTCACTCTGTCTCTAGACATTTTGATGAAAGGCATGAGGGGAGTACTACAGGTGGTAGGGATAGAAATAATCCCTGTTATAAATTGCACTGCAAACAAAAGGCCTACTGGATACAGGTGCTTAGTACCTTCTATCCAGAGGGTCTCCATGAAACGATCGATCTAGACTTTGGTGATTGAGTTTAGTTTACCTTAGCTCATCCCCCTGAATTATCTATAAAGAATATTCATGAATTTAAGAACTCATTTATTATTATTAATTTTCTGAATTCTTATGTGGAGTAATAATATTCACTTTCTTTAACATATACGCTTATAATTACAATATGTATTCAATTTCTACCTTCCACTATCCTTTTTTCCCTCATTTTTCCACTGACTGTTTTTGGGATAATTAATGAGTCTAACAAACAAATATATATAAAAATGAATGATAAAAATTAAAATTAATAAGATGAAGTTGGAACACTTTTGAAGTATATAAACTTGCATCTGACACACTTTACACTTTTGAGGTATAAAACTATGCATTCTGTATGTACAGGGTGATGATATAAAGAATGAAAGTTACATTTATGTATGTATGTATGTATGTATGTATGTATGTATGTATGTATGTATGTATGTATGATCTATTATTAATTTTTGAGTAGCTATTGTATTTTGAGTATTAATTGTATACTTTGTAGGTTGTACTTGTATTTCCTTCCTGCTTTTTTACATAAAAAAGCTTGTCTATTGAGAATGTCTGTTTTGAAAATGAATCAATTGTAAGCCAAACTTTTTACATGTTGGGATTTGTGCAATGTTTTGATGTTCTTTTTCTCCACACAAATTTAAACAAATTACTGATCCTGCTTAAAACTGTTTATGACATGTTATAATCTATATATTGACTAAATCCTCCAATATTTATTTGAATTATGATAGAAATGTGCAATCATGTATTTTAATCTTTATTTAATACTTGTATTATTAATATTCTGACATAAGAAATAATTGTCCCCTGCACATATCCATCTATTCTAATACTGGAAAATAAAAAAATAAAAATAATTATATTTATATATATATATGCATGTACGTATGTATGCATATATATGCATGTGTGTATGTATGTATGTATATATATAGGCACAGTTGTGCAGGTATATTAAGGTTGACTATAATAAACGACATTCCGCCACTGACTGGTCGCCATGACCCTCAGATGTTCAGAGGGGGCATGGTGTTTGAGGGTCTATAGCACAGAAAGTATTTTACACATTAAGATAAACATTTTCACCAGTCCATACAGAATTGTCTCCCTGTGCTGCATGCCAAAATTTATAGTTAAATAATAAAAAAAATGAAAAAAATGGAACTGATTAAAGTGGAAAATGTGGCTTTTTTTCCACTTCCTGTTTTAAAAATCTAGAACACATAAAAAATTAATTGGGAAGGCAGAACTCAGTGTAGAGGGGGTCTTTTCATTAGCTGTTTCTTTTTTGTTAGGGAGCTAATGTTCCAGGCGAATGCCTTTAGGGAGTGAGATTTCAGAGTAAATGACAGTTATTTTACTATTTAGAAAAATGTGCCCTATTATAGAAATTGGACATTTCATAACATTGCACAAGTCAAGTGAAAGCCCACTGCTGGGTGCACGTAGAATGCCTTTACCTGAGAGGAGCAAGATGGCCGACTTCTCTCGCACAGAGATTTTCCTCTGTGTGCTGGAGAAGTCAGCCATAAAAACTCCTGCTGGTGGGCTGGGGGGTGTTTTAAGGGGGGCACACAGTAAAAATTTCAGCTTTCAGTTTGCTGTATTAAAAGAGTTAAAAGCTCCAACTCGCTGTGTGAGGAATCTCCCGCCCCCGCCCCCAGTGATGTCATAATTTATTCACTGCATGAGCCAGGGGCGGGATATTTGAATGTGGAGCCTGTTGTGAGTGACTGGAGAGCGGGTTCGGCTGCATATAAACAGTACTAAGCCTTAGTACTCCCCAGCAGTAATAAGTATATGTATTGTATTGCCAGCTGTACAATGGTTAATATGTGTGCTGTCAGCGGGTAAATGGACAGTCCCCCTTTGCACAGTACATCTTTCTGCCTCAGTTGTAACAAGTGTCACCAGTTGCAGGTTGAATGTATTTTCCCTGCACACAGAGAATTATCGACTGGCATCAGCTTGTTTCAGCCTCAGGAAGCGTGGGAGTCGAAAGAGCTCTGGAGGACTCCGTGCACCATGTGCTGCTTCCAGACATCAATCAACTGTACCCATCACAGGCCACATTCCTCATACTCATAGTCCTGAAGGCTGAAAGGATGTATAGCAATGCACCAGCTCCAATGTCTTTCAGACTTTCTGGGAGGGAGAGAAGGGGGAGGCAGCCAGGCTGTGGTTTCTGTCACTGTTGCTGCTCCCTGTTCTGTTGCCAGCCAGAAAGGCTCAAGCGGTACCAGGGGTTGCCCACACACACCCAGCCCTTGTACCAGAATACTGCTTATATCAGCAGAGGCTGACCCCGCCGGCATGTGTGGGAGGATTTGTGGGAACCCACCATGACTCCTCGGGCAGCCTAAACTGGACCGTGGATGGGACCAGAATGGGTTTAGGACATTTAATGCCCCCATATAAATAAAAATTATATTTTATAGCGCTATTATAAAAAAACTAAACATTTAATATCCCAAATGTCAAAACAAGAATGAAAATGAATACCCCTAATAATAAAAAAAATATATTTACATTTAATACCCCAAATACTGAAACAATAATGACATTGAATACCAATAATAATAAAAATATTTACATTTAATACAGTGCACACAGCATGGACCAGACTGGACGAGAGACTGACACTGGAGAGTCAGGTAAGATTTATTTTTTACTATTTTCATTTTTTAAATAACACACATACACTCTCTTACACTACATCCCCTACACTACCCCTCCACACCTTATACTACACCCCGCACATACATCCCCTACACTACACCCCACACATACACCCCCACATATACCCCCTTACACTACATCTCACAGATATACACACCCTTACACTACACCCCACACATACACCACCTTACACTACACCTTGCAAATACATACCCTTACACTACACCCCACATATGCACCTCTTTACACTACACTACACACATACACCCCCCACATTTACCCCCATTCACTACATCCCACAGATACAGCCCCTTATACTACATCCCACACATATACATATCCTTACACTAAACCCCACACATACACCACCTTACACTACAGCCTGCACATACACATCCTTACATTACACATCATAACACATATACCCCATACATTACACATAGTAACACACATACACCCCCTTACACTACACCTCACACATACCACTACACCACTACATTACACATCATAACCACACAAACAACCACTTATGCTAAATACCACACATTCACCTCATTATAATTAACCCAGCACATACACTGATTTAAACTACACCCCACACATACACTCCCTTACAATACACCCTCTTACATTCCACTTCACACATACAGCCCTTACATTACACCTCCCAAATATTGCTCCTTACACTCTGCAATGCACAAATACCCCCTTACACTTTGACCTACAGAAACCCCCCTTACACTACAACCTAAACACATACTCTCCCTTACATTGCACATCATAACCAATCATACACCCCGTTACAATACACACCTCACATACACATACACTATGGCCGATCACCCCACATGCAGGAATTCTACATCAGAGGAAGTGTAATGGCTAGCTGCGCCGCGTCCTCTTCCCCGCGACCCGGCTTACCTGCTGTTCCATGGCGCGCGTCTAGGGGAATCCCCAGCCGACAGATTCCCTGGCTACAGCGTTCCTAGATACCAGATGCATGGCGTGGCTTCCGTGGTTAGCGCGCGCTTTGCTGTAGCATTCTCTTATACGTTCCAGTTGCCTGGTGAATGCTTCCTGCTTGGGAGGTCTGATCATTTGCTGGCCTATCAGAGGACATCCAACCAGTTATTAGGGCCTTTCTGTCCTCCTTTTGGCGCAGGTTAAAGAGTCTGTTTGTCGGTTTGTGACCTGCTATTCTCTTTGCTAATGCCTTTGCTTTGTGCTTTGTGCCATTGATTTCTGAGTGTCCCATCCTCTGACTTGTTTATCCAGTCCTGCTTATCCCTAAGTGTCTCAGCCTTCCCAGATTTCCTTTATTTTTCCCTGTTTGCATGTACTCGTTCCCTCTGGGGAGTCCCAGCTTCTTGTGTGATAGTGTGAGTGTTCGTCTCTATTTGTTCAGTTAGTCCTGTGCCATCCGGTCTGTCGCCCCCCAGTCTGTTGTGTCACGTTCTTCGGTCTCTATGGTCCGTCGCCATTCAGAACCTTCTGATCCGCCTTCTTCCCCCTCTTCTGCTCTTACCTTTACTTACCTATTACTCCTCCTGACCTTCTGCTCATCTCCCAGGTGACTTCTCCAGGGTCATATTCCTGACGGGTTCCTACCAGCTCCAGTCTATCCCCGCCATCAGGGGCTCTAGCGAACACTCGGTCCAAATTCAGGTTATACCCTTTGGTGAATTGCTCGGCCTTTATCTCTCACAGTCACTCTGATTCCGTATACGGGTAATCCCGGAGTACTGTGCCATTTCCATCTCCTAACCACGGTCACCCTGGTTCACAGTCCAGGTAATCCCGGGGTACCGTAACACTATGGAATTTCATAGCTTACTTATAGGAATACATGTGGTGAAACGCGTTGAGGAAGTAAACGTTATTTGAACTTGCTTCTTGAATAATTTTTGGCATCTATATCTACTGGACAAATGTGGAGTATTGAGGAGTCAGAATCTTTATTTTGGAGGTGAGGCAACTGTGGGCTATCCCTCCTGGATTAAAACAATACTGCATACTATTGGCTGGACGGAGCAACGTTATTCACACACAATTCATCAACCATAATGGTGAGAGTTTTTTAATATGTGAGTAATGACTCTTTTCCATACTCAAAGTCAGCAATTTTGTCATCAAATTCCATCCAATTATTCTGTGAGTCTTGCTAACATCTATTTCAGCAATCTTGAAGACTGTTGACCCAATATTATAGATCATCAATTGTCTCTTTATCAGCCTTAAACCCTTGGATTCAGGAATAATAATAGAATCTATTAAATGGGACATTAAATATAATTGATTATGTTGGGAATTACAGGTGACTAATTTTCAGCAAACAATGGTTTTATTTTTTTATGCAATTTTAATAAAATATGCAACAATTTAACAGGTGGGTAGAAAAAAAATAACTGTAGAGATAAAGAAGCTTAGAAGTAGAAGTGGGGAGATTGGCAAATTGTGCATACCAGAAATAAGGAAACAAGGATTAGTAAAGAAGACAGAGGGTAAGAAAATAGAAATGGGGAGATAAAGAAAGTATGGGTAGGGAGTAAATTAAATGATTCAACATTTACTTTATAAGTGAGAAGATAAACATTATTGTTGGCTGTCCATAGTTCCTAGAACAAATTCAGATTTTGTTTAAAACATTTGCCATATTATCTTGTATGGACCCTTTCATGTATAGTTAGATATGACTTTTGGGCAAAGCACTTGATACATTGTGAGCATTTAAATGGTTTCTCTCCTGTATGAAGTCTCTGATGTAAAATTAAATGTGACTTTTGGGTAAAACATTTGTCACATTCAAAACATTTAAATGGTTTCTCTCCAGTGTGGATTTTCTGATGCCTAACAAGAGATACGTTGTTGGTAAAACAGTTGCTACATTCAAAGCATTTAAAAGGCTTCTCTCCTGTGTGAATTCTTTGAAGCACAATAAGAGATGTTTTGTGGGTAAAACTCTTGCTACATTCAGAACATGTAAATGGTTTCTCTCCTGTGTGAATCCTTTGATGTACAAAAAAAGCTAATTTGTCAGTAAAACACTTGCCACATTCAGAGCATGTAAATGGTTTCTCTCCTGTGTGAATCCTTTGATGTACAATGAGAGTTCTATTGTAGGTAAAACACTTCCCACATTCATAGCATGGAAATGGTTTCTCTCCTGTGTGAATCCTTCCATGAACAACAAGCGCTGCTTTGTGTGTAAAACACTTGCCACATTCAGAGCATGGAAATGGTTTATCTCCTGTGTGACTCGTTTGATGTATGCTTAGCTGCGACTTACGTGTAAAACATTTTTCACATTCAGAGCATGGATAGGGTTTCTCTTGGTTTAGTTTCATCATATTCTTTTCAGTATGACCTTCTTTTAATCCACACTTGTTTTGAGTGATTAGTGATAATGTTTACAAATTATAATAAAGAGAGCTTTTTTTTCTTTTTGGAATAACTCAGATATTTGGAAAGCAGCAAATTATCAGCGTTGTCTTCTGTTTGTAGTGACAATCTTCACCCTTGATTTAACTGTAAGAAATAAAATAGTATTAATTCAAAACCTTTATGAATGATCTAATAAATGTATAAAACAAACCCTAACAGGTATTACCCTGTCAGGGGAAATGACTAACAACTATAATGACAATAAAATGTTCTGACAAAAAAACAATGTAACACTGATCATTTTGCTATTTCTATAGGCTCTTAGGGCCTGATCCAGACCTATGCCCGCGAGCGATCGGACGCCGGTCGGGAGCGTAAAACCGGGCGAAAAAACACACTGCGCATGTGCAGTATGACAACTTCCAGTCGTCCG
>WWET01001970.1:266679-281308 GCA_011038615.1 Limnodynastes dumerilii
TAATGAAATTATTTGGAGTAGGGAATGGTGTAGCATATGTACTTCTGGTTCTACCCCAGTTTGTGTAACAGCATAGGGCTTATATAAATTAATACAATATATGGGTCCCATTATTAAATAAATGACTAGTGCACCATCCAGGTATAGCTATATTAGCTGCCTGATATACAAAAATAATAGAGTAACTATATATGTTTGATAAGATTGATACAATGTATCAGAATGGCCCCTAACTATATAATAGTATTGCAGCCAAGCCTGACAACATAAATCTTGTGGCCCATTATATCCATGATTATGAGGGCCCTATCCCTCCTCCATAGTGGATTGCAAGGATCCCTCTTAACCTCGGGGCCCATAACATGTGTCCCCCCTGTCACCGGGCCTGATTGCAGGTGTAGCATGAGAAAATTCTTAATGCCTTAAGAAATTCTCAATCATCAGTCACATTATTAGTAGTGTCTAGCACTATCCTGTGTATTTATAAATGGCAACCTGTTTAAACTATTAAGGTCATTCAAATTGATTAGTAATAGTGGGTTCTCCAATATCCTCTATAGTTTCCACACAGGGCTAGTTCAACCTTAAAAAAGGAGATGCTTGTGCACAGCATATCCCACTAACCTAACGTATGTTACACATTAGCTTTGTCAGAGGCATCACTTGGCTAGTGACCAGGTGGATGTATTTATACCCTGACGCAGTTCCTATAGGTGTAAGTGAGGCGTGACAGGTACATTTCAAATTAGCTTTGTCAGAGGCATCACCTGGCTAGTGACCAGGTGGATGTCTTTATAGCCTGATGCAGTTTCCTATTGGTATAAGTGATTATTGACAGGTAAGGTATCCAATGAAAAATTAGGGATATTATCTTTGTTTGTATTCAAGTATTTTCACAGGGATTAATGCATGTGGATAATATATGAATGATGGAAGGTTTCTCAATGCCCAACAATCACAATAATAAAATATACCGATTGTCAACTAATCCATTGGTGATACATAATGAATATGTTCTGCACATGCAAAGAGCATAATCCTGCTATGGAAACACCTCCATATGGATATGACCCAGCACCTGCATCCGCTGCATTTATACCCTCCATTAGCCCCATTGTATTCAATGGGCAATGTTTAATTCTATTTTAAAAATTTTCCACAGATAATAAAAGCATATGAAAAGTACATGACTTATCTTCTATTTCTAGGACATTTTAATCTTCTTTTTAGCATACTTCTGACCTGATAATTATTACAGATAATTTTAAAATCTCATGTCCTTAGAGTATATTAATGATTTATTCCACATTATTTGTATCATTGGGGACAACTTTACATTATTAAAACACAATTTGCAGGTAAATCTCTTAATATCCCATTTCATTTTGTTGGTTTACATTCATGATTACAAAAAAAACAAAGATAGTGATACCTTCTTGCACTTTCAACAAGCAGCTATTACATTACTGTAACAAGGGTGTTTTAACTTCGTCCCTAAGGATTTTAAGAAAAAACTTAGCAATCACAATTGTACAAAGTAAAACACAGAGATGAGTAACAGTGCTCACAAAGACCTAAAATATACAAGTCTTTTACAGTCCTTTATTACATAAGAAAGACTGTAATAAAGGATTGAAAAAGACCTATTTTAGGTCTTTGTGAGTGATGTTACTTATCTCTGTGTTTTACTTTGTACATTCATGATTAATTGTTGATAAATAGACACCACTGTTGATGTATAAGTTAGTATAGTTAGTTATTAATATTGGGGTAGATCCAGAACTACATTTGCCGTACGTTTATTCGCGTAGCGTATTTTTGTGTGCATATATTCTATACACTCCCCTAGGCACACCCCTTAAACGTACGTATTTTGTCAAGATACGCTTTCCAAACCCTACCTTAACTTTTGCCAACGTAACCGCAGTGATACGCACACGTACGTATGGGCAACACGTATTTACGCAGCTAAGCACGCTCATACTGTACACTTTAAATACAAACACCCGCCTACTTAACGTATTTCATACGTATTTTGGACTCACGTAAAATTGGCACAACCACACGTAAGTATTTACATGACACATACGTGAATGGCCCATACGTTCACAATTACGCTATATTACTGTGCGTATTTTCTATGGTGCGCATGCGCAGTACTTACCAAAGGGTGATTTTACATCTCCGCCACGCGTAAATTCTCTCACAAGCGTTTTTTCTGGATCTGGCCCATTGTTATTAATTTGGTATTAATATGCTGTTCTATTATACTATTGCATTTCCTGTTTTTTATATCTTTGCAAGTTTCATAAATCTTTCAAAACTCTCTCAGACCTTTCTCACACTGTTTAGTAAAACAATAGTTGAATAGGAAACAAAGAGTGGATTTGTTGACATAACAGGATGTTGGCGACACCTATAATTTGCTTCTTTAATCAGAAAAAAAGCCTCAGGTATAAGGATTGTATATACTGTGTGAGAATATGTTTTGGTCATACTGTAAACTATAGGAAAGATATGGGGGAGGAAGGACATTTTCAATATTGTGGATTTATCACAGTTTCATGTATTTATATAAAGGACCTCCATGTAATTGGGAACAAATAGACTGGATCTTATCCATCGATAATAATAACAGCACAAAATTAGGGATTTAAATAGATTTTCCTTAATGCAAACAAATACTTAGCAGATTTGTTTTTTTTAACTCAGATTTAAAGTTGAGATAATAAATCAACTCTCAACTCATCCTTTATACAATATGACATTATTTTGCCAAGCTGCTGAGTTGCATTTTTTGCTATTACGTCTAACTCTGGATCATTCCCAGATGAGCTAAAATGTGTAATATCAGAATTAATGCGATTAGCAGACATATTGAATGTGGTTACTGAGAAAGGCAATGTGGCAATCCACTTGTGATCACATCTGTGTACTACATTTATATAAAAAGTTTGTGGTTTAGTGCTTCTATGAGCGTGGTAGCTGGTCGCACTTAATGTGCTTCCACCTACAATTTTATAGCGATTACACAAAGATTAGGGAAACTATTCCTTTTCAAGGGGAGCTAGAGCATTATTCAACCTGTAATGTGTCAGTTATTCAACACAGGAGCCTGATCCATATCCCCTGTTGATCACAGTTAAGCCAATCAGATTCTAGCTTTCACTTTACTTTTATATACTAGAGAATGTCAGCTAGAATCTGATCGGTTGCATTGGGAATATCTCCACTTTACCAATCCCACAGTTTAGTAAATCTGGCCATTAGTCTCCTTTTCCAACATAAGGAAATATAGAAAATTTATTGTGATCTCTCTTCCTGGAGGGGACAAGATATTTTCATTACAAGCCCACTTCTTTTTAGAAAAAGAAAACAAAATAAACAAATAAATAAGTTTGTAACTTCTAATGAACTTGGTGTAAGTGAAATCTTTTGCGGAACAACAATAAGCGGAGAAGGTAGAAGTCTTGATTCAGAGATCACGTCATTTGAAACTGAGGATACAAGATTTAACAGGTGAGACTTGTTACATTGTGACTATTTATTGGAATAACGCTGCATTGGAAAAATTATTTGCAACAGTTTCTTTGAAGACTTATTTATTGATTGAACGTTGAACATTTCCTGATTTATTTATTAGAAGAATTAGTGTACTTTACACATATTGTACAGTGCAGTTAGGGGTTATTGTTTATTTGTAGTTTTAGTCAGCTATCTGCACTTAGCAGAGTGCTGTATTCATTGGGGGCAGGGGGGGGTGGTTTAACCCCTTTGATTATCCCGTTGCTGCAGTACTTATAGGAAGCGCTACAAAGGAGGTCATATTGAAACAATAACATGGAATGTTGTCATCTGATAATATCTTTTGATATATTTCACCTCAAGCTGTATTTTTATTATATATTTTTTTAACATGATGTATTTATTAAAGGTTATTTCTTAAAATTTAATTTTTTCCTGCCTTCTGTGAATTCAGTTATGCTCTGGGATTAATGCACTTTTAAGCAGCTGTCTGTTGTGGGTCACGTCTTTTGTGCCCCCGTTGTTTTTTCCTTTTATATAGCAGCATAATGCTGAACATTTTACTTTTTCTATACAGAATATAGATTATTAGAAGAAGGATAAAGGATAAACTTTGAAAAATTGTACCTCACCAAAGCTCTTACAGAGGGAACTCAGGATAGGGCGAACACATTTCCAATAGCTTGTGTGCACTTGGAAGCGTCGCTATAGCAAGGGGTAAATCACTGTGCTTTTCTATAGAAAAGCACAGTGATTTGCCCGTCCCGAAATCCCCGTCCCTTTCTTCTTTAAAAAAAAAACACAGTGCAGCATGATTGAAAGGCTTAGCCTTGCTGCGCTAGATAGATAGAACTACAAGTGTCAGCATTGCTGAGCCTTGTAGTTCTATCAGTGTCAGCATGGTAAGCCATATAAACATGCTGCCCTGTGTGGTGTAAAAAAAAAAAGTACAGTTACAAAGAAACACTTTACATATACATCACATACATATAATACATTATACATCAATAAAACTACATATAATGTCCCCCCATAATTGCATAAAAATACAGGTGGCCAAGCTGTAGTGTAAAAATATTGTAAGGTGTCCAATAGTGTTTCATAAATGATTAATAAATAATTCATACTCACCTTTAAGATGTCATCCGTCTTAGGAATACTTGCTTGTAGATTCTTCTAGAGCGGCCACTAGAGGCCCAAAATGCAAATGATGTCAGGGTTTCTATAAAAGAGGCCGCTCTAGTTACCCTATAGTCAGTAGTAGCGACGCAGCACAAGAAGAATATTTGGGACGGCGGCCAGCAGCAAGCACTGAAGTAAGATCATCAATCAAGGGAACAAATCATTATCCTAAAGAAGAACAGAAGAAGAAATTAAAGAAGAATCTACAAGCAAGTATTCCCAAGACGGATGACATCTTAACGGTGAGTATTAATTATTTATTAATTATTTATAAAACACTATGGGACACCTTACACAATTTTTACACTACAAGGTGGCCACCTGTATTTTTATACAATTATGGGGGGACATTATATGCAGTTTTCTTGATGTATAATGTATTATATGTATGTGATGTATATGTTAAGTGCTTATATGTAACTGTATTTTTTTTACACCACACAGCACAGCATGGTTATAAGGCTTACCATGCTGACGCTGATATTACTACTAGGATCAGCAATTCAAGTATATTGACGTGTTTTTCAGGGTCAATGTCGGGCATTTTCATTGAAAGCACCCAACACAGCAGGCAATTTTTTTTTCAGGGATTTCACATTGGACTAAAGGCGATTTAATCAAATCGCCTTTAATGAATCCGACTTTTTCTATCTTTTACATTGCAAACATCTGGATGCTTTCTGTTCAGCGATGTTTGCAATGACGATTTGGGCAAAGACTCAAGTCCCGGGACTTTGCCTTTAGTGAATTCGACGATTTTTAAATCACAGGCAAATCCCAAGAGTTTGGGTGATTTGTCCCAAATCAACCTTTGTAAATATACCCCTTAGTGTTTAGTAGTAACACTACACATGCAGCAGTCACATTGCCTTTCACACTAACCACTTGCAACATGTATAATAATCACATTAATGTGATGAATTGCACATATAAGCTCTAAAAGTAAAGAAATGCACTGGGGCTGATGCGGAGATAGAAGTCACAGCAAAATTGGACCAAATCTGCACCTTGGAAAAACCATATCAGACTGTATAAAAGATAAGTTGAGAATCAGTGTTAAATAAAAAGCTATTTACTGTTTGTGTGAATTAAGGAGAAAAATGTTTCACCCCTCATGTTTGTGCTGTTACTATAGTCTCTGGATCAGTCCCAGTATATTTATTCCCTATTATATAGAGTTCCTTTATCTGCATACAGGAGAAAGTGACAAAACCACAATGCATAAAATTAAACTATAGCTACAACATACTTATAATTAAAGCATAATAAAATAACTATATAACATAACACATACTCCTCATATTACACAATCACACTGTACCTTACTCCATAGATCTCTCCTTGTATTTCTCTTCCTCTTTCTCAGGATTACTGATCTGTGCTTTCACCTTTCCAGACACCAATTTTCCCAGTAACTGATACTCTCCTCCCTATACTGCCTATTTATATTCATTCCTCCCCAAATCTATTTCATAGGGCCTCATTCATTAAGCTCAATTTTTTTATGCGATTTTACATCGCGGCCTATAGCGGCGATTTTAACGCAATTTTTAAAAAAAATGTTTCAAAATTATTAACACTCAATTTTTAAAGGGCTTTTTTTATACTGCAGGTGACGTCAGTCCTCTACTGTTTCTGACGTCACCTGCAGTATAAAAACAGCGCCCCCTAGTGACCGGATCATCTTAAGAAGATGCCGTGATGTAGGAAAGAAGATCTGCTGCGTGTCAACAGGAGAAGATTAACCAAGCTGCAAAGATATGTTTTTTTAGTGGTCGCGATAGGCACAAAAAATTAAATCACACCTCTCTGGCTGTGATTTTATTTTTTGTGATTTAAAGGCGATTTCACCGCGATTCAGTGAAATAGGGGTAGATCCTGAAGTACGTGTGTGCGTACGTATTTTAGCGGTGCGTATTTTCGTACACGTAAGGTCAATACACTCCCCACGGCACACCCCTTGCACGGACGTATTTTCACAAATTACGCGACCCAAACCCTACCTTAACTTTTCCTATTGTAACAGAATATGTCCGCTAACGGGCGTACAGACTACGCGAACGTACGCAGCTTAGCACGCCCATACTGTACACTTTAAATACTCCCCCCCCCGCCTACTTCAAGTAAAACACACGTATTGTTGACTAACGTAAATTTGGCACGCCCACGCGTAAGTATTTACATATTCAATATATACATTGAATATACAAGTATACAATATACAAGTATTTATTATATACGTGAAATCTCCTTACGTTTGAAAATACGCTACGTTAACGTGCATATTTTCTGCGGTGCGCATGCGCAGTGCGTACAAATCTGCGAATTTACGTGTCCGCCACACGTAAATTCGCGGAAATGCGTAGTTCAGGATCTGCCCCATAGTCTTTAATGAATTACAAACTTTGTATGTTTATAATGAAAAAAAATCGGGACCGCGATTTTAACACCCGCGATTCCAAATTTGGAGCTTAATGAATCCACTTTGGTGATTTTTTAGCTCCAAATTATGCAATTTTGCAAAAATCGAGCTTAATGAATGAGGCCCATAGTGTCCAGTATCAAAAAAACAATCACATACATATATAATACCTTCATACATAAGGTATAAACATTCCCATTCATCTACAACAAAGGAAAATGCTAATTAAACCTTGGACTGGTGGCAAAATATTCTATTCACTTTGATTACATTCATAGTAGTCTTGTTATGTTAACAAATGCAAATGTTATTTACTATTTATCTATTGTATAGTCAGAGAGTGTTAGAAATCCCTGAAACCAATTCTCCCACCTTACAAAATGTTTTATTAGATAAAAAAAAAAGAATAATAACCTAATATAATAAAAGCAGCAATGAATTGCATAATACAGAATAATATGCACAACAGGCAATGAACACCTAAAATTCTCACTATTAAGAAATTAATCTTCAGTGCTGGTTGTGGTTGAAGCATCCTTGAATACAATATACAACAATGGAAGTAAATGTTAAAGCAATCTTCTTGACATCTCTAATGTTACTCTATCTCATACCAACTACAATTTTGTTTTGCTGCCTCATTTGTAAAATATAAAATTAACAATGTTACTCTCATGTAATATGTAAATTACATTTTATAAGAGTAAATCTTGTAACTCTAATAAAAATGTTTGGTGATGGGAATTTTTTAATATTAATATTTGCTTTGTATCCTAATTAATGAAACAAAACAAAACCAGAACATTTCTAGTTAACAATTCTCCAGAATTATAAGCAAATATAATCATCTAAAAAATATATATATAAATGGTTTAGTTTTACAGTAAATGTCTGAGCATAATGTCAGCTTGTGTGACCTGAATGCTCTTCTTTGCAATACATGACACTCCAGCTGCTGTACTCTCACCTCTGGATCGGACTCACTGTATACATGTCACTATTCTGACTATTGTTCATCTTTATGTTTATATAGCAGCTTATTGATACAAATCCCACTCACATATTATTCATTTATATTTTCATTTTTAGGGATGAGGCTTATATGAAGTGTACATAAAGACATTTTAAATTAATTATAAAAAACTACTTTTAAAAATAAAACTTGTATAGTCTGCTGTGTTACAGCTCTCAGCCTATTTTACACATATTTGTTTGCATGTTTTAAATGCCTACTCATTTCCAACACTACTTATCCATTGCTGCTACTGATAGGACATTCTCATTCTCAATGGAGAGCGTAACTGATCTAGAGAACTGCAAGCTTCATTCTGATATTTGGACCCCTTGATAGCATAAACTGAATAGTAGCATCTGTCTGAAACATGCAAACGGATGTGTATAGTCAGAGGCTGCGAGGTGTAATGCAGGTTTTCTTCTTTCACATATGTTTTTGCATATTTTGCTATAAAATCAAATTAAACCTGTAAAAAATGAAGACTATTGTTTAAAAAATACCTGAGTACAATGTGTGACAGTATGATGCTTTACAGGCTGAAAATATCAGTATTGTGTATTGTGTGATCAAAAAAATGTTTTACAAATAAACTGATGCTTGAATGTAAGCTGATCATATCTTTGTAAGGCTGTGATTACAGTGATAACAGGTTCATTTAATGAAGAAAAATACATTCTATGTTACAGTCACACCGGCTCTGAACTGGTGTAAAAGTTTAGAAGGAAATGCAGGGAATCCGGGCAGTTACTGTGCTCACAGCAGCAATAAACTGTCCCTTCTCTCATTTACATAGATTGGAACATCACTTCATTTACATCTTTTGGTTTACACTTATGATTAACTGTTAAGATATAGACCCCATTGTGAGTGTTTAGGTTAGTTATTTTTTTATTATGTATTAACATTGATAATAATTTGGTATTAATATTGCTGTTCTATTATATTTGTATAACAAAAATGACAGTGCTCGGAGAGGAATGTATATAATATTTTTATTAGAGGAATAAATCCTCAACACCCACAATAAAATACAAATACAATACTTCCATCAATAAAATGTTATTATCTGACTTATAAATGTATATCCACGAAATTCAATGCCCATGTATCACATAATACCTTAAGTCCAAATATTATAGACAGATGTATTTAGAAGCTTACTACTTTTTGGGAATATAAATCCTTGGAAGCAGCGTCCCCTGTGGCGAACAATCCTTAGATATATAAATATAGCAGATTGATCGGGAAATGTTGTTAAAAAGGTCTTTGTTGAAAAAAGCATTTAAAATCACTTTTGAAAGAAAGGTGCACCATATAATAAACCCCATCCAGCAAGACTTTCCTAAGATATCAGCTCGCAGTCATTGGTACACTTGATACTATGTATCCAGAAGCAGCATGGTAATTACAATTCCTCCTCCATGCTCAATGGAGTAATATATCAGACTATGTCAGTCCTTATTAATTTAATTCAGGACTGACATTTAATTTGATCACTTATCACTTATATTTCCTATGTTGCATATTGCGATCTGTTTTGACATATATATAAGTGGATAAATGTATCCCCTTAACATTGATTACTGTCCAATTAAAGACTTTTATTACAATAAAACAGTGATTTATATTATGTATATATTCTGCACTAGTTTTTTGTGTGAGGTGTGGTGCAGGGTAGGAAATCTATTGTTTCTGATGTTATATATCTCTAGGGATATTGGTAGCACAAACAAGAGGAAGCTTCATTCCCCTGTCCCTAGAAGCCTGCATCCATTTTTTGGATCACACAAAACTACAGTCCCCAACTTACCGTTCTCTAAGGAAGACAGCACAATATGGTACACACTTCTTTCTTTTTATATTCTTTTGATCAGTCAACTGCATTTTTGCGCAAAAGAAATACGGTAGTCTTCATTTTTTACAGATTTTATTTGATTTTATAACAAAATATTCAAAAAAATATGTGAAAGAAGAAAACCTATGTAGGTTACTGCATTACACCTCACAGCCTTTGACTATACACATCCATTTGCATGTGCATGTTTCAGACAGTTGCTACTAATAAGTTTATGCTATCAAGGGGTCCAAATATCAGAATTAAGCTTGCAGTTCTCTAGATCAGTTACGCTCTCCATTGAGAATGAGAATGTCCTATCAGTAGGAGAAATTGCTAAGTAGTGTTGAAAATGAGTAGGCATTTAAACCAATCAAACAGATATGTATAAAATAGGCTGAGAGTTAAAACACAGCAGACAATACAAGGTCGGTATTAAAATTAATCCACTCTATTATGAATAATTTAAATGTATTACTAAACTTTTATTGGTAAATCACTCGATACAGTTAACATTTTAGTAGTTTCTCTCTTGTATGAAATTTGTAATTTAAGAATAAATATGACTGCAATTGGTCTCTGTGTGAATCTTTTTATGTTCAACAAATTCATATTATTACTTTTTAGGTGTCTTTATTGGAAAGCTTACAAAAGATAGTTTACAGCAAATAGGTCGATAATAAATCCCATAATAAAAAGACATACCAACATTCAATCAATAAATGAAATGATAGTGTCTAACAGTAAAGTAATCCATTTCTGTAGTTATTACAGTACAACCAGAAAGTAAATTAAGATAAAGAAGAAATTAAAGTAAAAGTGAGGTAGAGGTGGACTGGGGCACTGTGCATACCAGGAGAGAGTCAAACAAGGATTAGAAAAAACAGGCAGAGAGGGGAAAAGGAAGCATAAACAGGGGAGATTAAGAAAGTAAGGGAGGTGGAAAAGGAATAAAGACTGTCCTTTTCATACATACATGAGGATATAAACATTAAACAGAGTCACACATGGTTCCTAGAAGAAATTCAGATTTTTTTTATTAAAACCCTTGCCACATATAGAACATTTAAGTGGTTTGTCTTCTTCATGGACCCCATGATGTGCATTAAGTTGTACCATTTGAGTAAAGCAGGGATTTTCTTATGTCTAATAATATGTGTCCTATTATTAAAGCATCTGCTATTTTTAGATCATTTAAATAGTTTCTCCCCAGTGTGAATCATGGAATGTTTGAGAAGAGAAAATCTGCGGGTAAAACTCTTGTCACATTCAGAGCACTTAAAGGGTTTTTCTCCTGTATGACGTCTCTCATGTGAAATTAGATGTGATTTCCTGGTAAAGCACTTGCTGCATTCAGAGCATTTAAAAGGTTTCTCTCCTGTGTGTATCATATAATGTCCAACAAGAGATATCCTATGGGTAAAACACTTATCACATTCAGAACATGTAAATGGTTTCTCTCCTGTATGAATCCTTTTATGTACAAAAAGAGCTGAGTTGTGGGTAAAACACTTGCCACATTCAGAGCATGTAAAAGGTTTCTCTCCTGTATGAACTCTCTTATGTGAAATTAGATATTTTTTCATGGTAAAGCACTTGCTGCACTCAGAACATTTAAAAGGTTTTTCTCCTGTGTGAATCATTTGATGTACAACAAGACTCGAATTGTCGGTAAAACATTTGCCACATTCAGAACATTTAAATGGTTTCTCTCCTGTGTGAATCCTTTGATGTACAACAAGAGCTGAATCTTTGACAAAACACTTGCTACATTCAGAGCAGCTAAATGGCTTCTCTCCTGTATGAACTCTCTCATGTGAAATTAGATGTTTTTGAGTGGAGAAGCATTTGCTGCATTCCGGGCATTTAAAAGGTTTCTCTCCTGTGTGAATTCTTTGATGTACAAAAAGAGCTGAGTTGTGGGTAAAACACTTGCCACATTCAGAGCATGTAAATGGTTTTACTCCTGTGTGAATCCTTTGATGTACAACAAGAGATGAGTTTTGGTTAAAACACTTGCCACATTCAGAGCATGTAAATGGTTTCTCTCCTGTGTGAATCCTTTGATGTCTGATCAGAAACGACTTATGTGTAAAACATTTGTCACATTCAGAGCATGAATCGGGTTTTTCTTCTGTGAGTTTCTTCATATTTTATTTGAGTAACACCACTTTTTCTTCCACTATTGTTTTGACTGATTGATGCTATAGTTTATAAATTATAGCAAATAAAGCTTTTATTTATGTTTGGAAAAACACAGATATTTAGAATGCAACTAGTTTTCTGTGGTCTGTCCTCTGCTTGTATTGACAATTCCTCCTCTTGATATCAACTAAAAGAAGAAAAATATTTTTAATTTAAAACTTATTGAATTACCTAATGATTTTACAAAACCCTAACAGGTATGACCCTGCCACAGGAAAATGTTTTATAAATTGTCTTTACCTGCTTGTAACAGATACCAATATGTGTTATTGTTTTATAGCATTTTAATGATTAGAAATTGTTATAATCGTTATTATTGTATGTTATCAATGACATACAAGGACATTTAAAAACATAAACAAAATCAACAGCAATATCTATTAAGTTATTTTACATTGCATTAAAAGGAATGCAGGTGTACTTTTCACAGGCGCTACTTCTACACACCCCATGGAAAATAAGGTCACTGCATAAATTAAAATCACACATAACGGCTTAACCAAGCTCTTACTGTATGACTTACATATCTCCATCTGCCCACAATGCATACACATTGTATGCATGGAAGATAGGCCTGTGTTGTATTCTGTGCACTCTGTGCTAGTGGAAGGGGGCTTTCCACTATATTATAATGAGAAATAAAGAGCATTATAGTGTAGTTGAGAACGCAGCATCCATTTTTATTTCTGCTTCCTCATAAAAGAATTGTACAATTGAGGAGATTTCTAATTAATAAAACCCTATTATCGTAGTTACAAAACAGCCCTACAAATGTCTAATTAAATAAAATACACTGAATGCAGTACAATATAATGACTAATAACTATAATGATAATAAAAACATTTCTGACTATTTTGACATTTTGCTTTTTCTATACAGAATATAGATTATTAGAAGAAGGAAAAATATTATTTGAAACATTCTACTTCTCCAAAGTTCCTACAGAGGGAACTCAGCAGAGGGAGAGCACATTCCTAATACCTTGTGTGCACTTGATCTGTTTTTAAACTCTGAATCAATTCCTTAGTGTTTGGTAGTAACAATGCACATGCAGCAGTCACATTGTCTTTCACACTAACCACTTGCAACATGTATAATAATCACATTAATGTGATGTATTGCATGTAAAAGCTCTAATACTAAAGAAATGCACTAGGGCTGATCCAGAGTTGGATGTAACAGAAAAAAGGAGCAAATCTGCACCTTGGAACAACCATATTAGATTGTATAAAGGGTGAGTGAAGGGTTGATGTTAAATACAAAGCTATTTACTGTTTGTGTGCATTAAGAAAAAATAATTTTCACCCCTCATGTTTGTGCTATTACTATAGTCTCTGGATCTGTCCCAGTATATTTGTTCCCAATTATATAGAGGTCCTTTATCTGAATTTAGCAGAAAGTGATGACACCACAACAAATAAAATAAATAAAATGAAACTATAGCTACAACATACTTAAAATTAAAACATAATAACAATAACTACATAAGATATATTACATAAACTCTTTATATTACACAATTACACTGTACCTTACTCCAGAGTTGTCTCCTTGTATCTCTCTTCCTCTTGCTCAGGATTACTGATCTGTGCTCTCACCTCTCCAGACTCCAATTCACCCAGCAACTGACTATTCCCCTCCCTATACTGCCTATTTATATTCATTTGTCTCCATATCTTTTCTATAGTGTCCAGTATCACCAAAACATAATCTCATATATGTAACACCCTTATACATAAGGTATAAACATTCCCATTCATCTACCACAAAGGAATATGCTAATTAAACCTTGTCTGGTGGCAGAATATTCTATTCACATTAATTAAATTCATAGCAGTCTTGTTATGTCAACAAATGCAAATGTTATTTACTATTTATCTATTGTATAGTCAGAGAGTGTGAGAAATCCCTGAAACCATTGCTCCCATCTTACAAAATGTTTTTTTTAGTTAAAAAATTGAATAATAACCTAATGTAATAAAAGCAGCAATTTATTCTTGGAATACAGAATACTATGCACAGCAGCCAATGAACACCTAAAATTATCACTAATTATAAAGCAATCTTCAGATTTAGTTGTGGTTGAAGCTCCCTTGAATACAATATAAAGCAATGGAAGTAAATATTAAAGCAATCTTCTCTACATCTCAAATGTTACTCTTTATTTTACACCAACTGCAATTTTGTTTTGCTGCCTCACTTCTAAATTATAAAAGTAACAATATTCCCTAAATTTTATATGTAAATTACATTTTATAAGAGCAAATCTTGTAACTCTAATGAAAATGTTTGGTGTAAGGCATTTTTTAAACTAATATTTGCTTTTTATGCAAATTAATGAAACACAATTAAACCAGAAAATTTCTAGTTAACAATTCTCCAAAATATATTGTTTAGTTTTATAGAAAGTGTCTGAGCATAATGTCAGCTTGTGTGACTTGTGTG
>WWET01001971.1:8969-38158 GCA_011038615.1 Limnodynastes dumerilii
ATCCCTCTCTCCCTCCTGTACCTGGTTATATCCTTCTATCATATCCCCCTCTCCCTCCTGTACCTGGTTATACTCCTTCTATCATATCCCCCTCTCCCTCCTGTATCTGGTTATATCCTTCTATCATATCCCCCTCTCCCTCCTGTACCTGGTTATATCCCTTCTATCATATCCCCCTCTCCCTCCTGTATCTGGTTATATCCTTCTATCATATCCCCCTCTCCCTCCTGTACCTGGTTATATCCCTTCCATCATATCCCCCTCTCCCTTCTCTGCTGCCGTCTATACATGTTCCATCCTTTACTCTTGCCGGGTTGTTGTGTGACTCCGTTCAAGGTTTGATCAGAGAGTTTGGAATTAGTGGAAGATTCCTGAGGCTCGGTTTGATTGTGTATCTCAGGGTCCTTAATTTACATTTACACTGGATTCGGTTCTATTGTGAACCAAATGCAGCATATTGTGGAAATTTGCATATGTGTCTTCATATCTTCCACTTGGGGATGATTTATGCCAGCAAATCCCTGCTAATTTATGCTAATGTGATGCATCGCCATATATTCAGCCTTCTTGTTTCATTAGCATATCTATAGTACATGTAACACAAAATCACATAGAAAGGAAGAACTGGAGGGTAATTTCTATACTGCTTATAGAAAGCGGCCCTTTCCTCCTGCACATGGACTGAGGTCATTTCTATGACTGAGTAATGGAGATGTAACAAGATGAGCTTAAAATATAGCAAAGGATGATCTGCTGCATTAAAAACCAATGTCATGATCTCCAAACACGAGACCTCCATCGCTCCTTATCACAAACCAATTATTTATTAACAGGTTTTTATATAACGATATTATATTACACATTTTTATACAATAATTCACATCGGCTCCTGCATCATTAGAGTTTACAGTCTAAGGTCCTGATTCACACTAAATAACGTACCTCAATACGCAGGCCCTCATGTATTTTGGCAATTTTTTCTAAATTGTGCAAGTGCCATCCAGCTGTAATGCACAGAAACTTGTTACGCAAGGAAATAAAATGGGGTAGATCCAGAACTACGTTTGCCGTACGTTTATTCGCGGAGCGTATTTTCGTGCGCGTAAATTCGTTACACTCCCCTCGGCACACCCCTTGCACGGACGTATTTTGTTAAGATACGCTTTCCAAACCTTACCTTAACTTTTTCAAACGTAACCGCAGTCATACGCACACGTACGTATGGACTAGACGAATTTACGCAGCTAAGCACGCCTATACTGTACACTTTAAATACAACCCCCCGCCTACTTCACGTATTTCACACGTATTTTGTTGAAACGTAAAATTGGCACTCCCACAAGTGACACATGCGCGAATGGACCATACGTTCACAATTACGCTACGTTAATGTGCGTATTTTCTATGGTGCGCATGCGCAGTGCGTACAAAACAGAGATTTTACGTCTCTACCACGCGTAAATTCGCTCCGAGGCGTAGTTCTGGATCAGGCCCAATATCATTAACCAGTAACAGACTCTACCATTCTATCTATAAAATCTGTAGTCTATGTAGCTGACTTTACAGTTATTTTAAGTAACATATATTGAATCTTTCTCTCAATAAATAACATATATTTTGCTGAGTGTTTTCCTTTAATCAGTTAATGCAAAAACTTATCTTAGAGTTGATATGCGGATGTTGGACCCCCTTCATAAGGGCGCGAGTGCGGTGAAACACCGGGACTTAGAGGATTCAGGCTCCTGCACCTAATTAGCGCATTCTTTACCATGAATTATTTATTTTACAGCTCTAAAATAATCAATATTTTTTGTGTATACCACAAGGAGTAAGATATTTAAAATTTAGATTTCATTTAAAAGAAAACTATCTACAAGACATTATTGCCTTCCAAATGTGGAGATCAAGATGACAAAACCTGAAACATTCATCCTTAAAACAAGATACATTTCATACATCATCTGAAAAGAATGAAAAGAATGTTATTTATTTTTAAAGATTGTGTTAAAATGGATCAGTTATTCTCAATCATTTTACATGTTTCATGTTTCACCATTACCAAGTAGACAGAATTAGATCAGAGGTATTGGTACTTTGCTTCTATAAACGATATATGGCAAAGAATTACAAAGAATGGGCCTGATCTAGAACTACGCATCTCCGCGATTTTACGCGTGGCAGAGACGTAAAATCGCAGTTTCGTACGCACTGCGCATGCGCACCATAGAAAATACGCACATTCACGTAGCGTAATTGTGAGCGTATGGGAAATTCATGTATGTGTCACGTAAATACTTACGTGTGGGCGTGCCAATTTTACGTTAGTCAACAATACGTGCGTTTTACGTGAAGAAGGTGGGGGGTGGTATTTAAAGTGTACAGTATGGGCGTGCTAAGCTGCGTACGTTCGCGTAGTCAGTACGTCCGTTAGCGGACGTATGCTGTTACGTTAGAAAAACTTAAGGTAGGGTTTGGGAAGCGTATCTTGACAAAATACGTCCGTGCAAGGGGTGTGCCGAGGGGAGTGTAACGAATTTACGCACACGAAAATACGCTCCGCGAATAAATGTACGGCACACGTAGTTCTGGATCTACCCCAATATCCCTAAATAATTTTAAACCCCTTTTATGATTGCTGTAGAATGATTATCAACTTCAACTTCCCTCCACTAAATATTTATGGTGAACTAGAACTTGGCTGAATCGGATCTCGTACTGTCCCGCGTTTCACGCATATACTCCATGCCACCCCATCGTGACCTATTCAAAATGAAAACCATTGACAATTCTAACAGCCTCCGACAGAGGGGAGTGTTGCAAACGCACAACAATGTACAGAACAGAGCTCGCACTGCATTCCTATCAAGACTTGTAATGTTTTTGACAGTTGTAAAACACAAGGTTCACCCTAGTGGTTATTATGCCCTGTGGTTATTTAGGCCAGAGTTTTGGGATGTGTCCTGTCTTTCTTTAACTATAAGATATCTTGACATCTCTCAATAAGTTGTTTTAAGAACTATAGAGGAAAGTAATACCTTCTAATGGATTATAGAAATACCTTCCTTTTGTTTTGCTAAATGATTGGGATAATTAAGACCAAAAAGGAATGGAAAGTCCATTAATAACAGGTGAAAACATTATTTATGGTTGTAAACCCTTTATGAGCTGAAGGAACCAATCAAAATTCCCTGAGAAGTTGTGTTGCACTTTAAGATATTGACGTCTTGATGACTTGAGAATATGGCATTAATATACAAAAAGCAAAAACAACAAAACCAAAGACCAAAACATTTGTTTATTACATATTTATGTCATTATTTATGTATGCCTCTTTAATCAAATGCCATCATTTTTTTTTCATATTTATAGTCTTAACTGCTAACTATAAATGATTTTCCTAATATGGCATGTGTAATGTTTTACTATGGTTTTTCACTGACAACCGGTCACCAGTATTTACCATAGGAAGGTTAGGTTTATTTTGGTCTGTAAAAAAGAATGTGTGTATGACGACATTTATTATAATGAGTCTATTTCTCAAAGTCAAGACCAGGCTTGGCCAACCCATCGCTCTCCAACATTTTTGGTTTTAAAAGCAATGACAAAAGTCTATGGCATATAATGAATTTAACCACACAATTGACTTTATTTTTTTTTCCAGCTATTGAAGTCAATCTTCAGAAGGCGCTAACAGAAGCCTCAGAGACCTGTACTCAAGAATGCCTGATCCTTGGTCACTCCGACAACTGCTGGATGCCACCAATACTGACCCAATACGAACAGTCCAATCCACCGTTGCCCTCGTTGAGCTTTAAGCAAGGATGGGGGAGAGAAGCTAGGCTAGATGGAGTCCACACTCTTGGAAGACCTCTACCTAAGGAAGATGCTGACAAAGGGGCCATTCGCCCTCAGTTTTACAACACATGTGAGAGACACTGTACTATTGAAGACCCTGTCAAAGTTATTCCTTTGGCAAATTTCACCCCATGCCAGCAAACACCAGGGTTTGTACATGAGCACCAGCTGTAAAAATGTAACTAGAAGCTCATTTTTGTGGATACTTGTGTGTCAGATGTACATAGTCACAGCATAGTCATTCAAAAAGGCAAGTGTGATATACATAGGAGTGTGAAATGAAAGGATATATGTATAGATATTTACATGTAAATAATTAAATCAGACTAGTGTCGTTATTGCATTCCTACCTGACTACTGCTACTCAACAGGACAGGTTTCCCACAGAATTTAAGAACATGGTGAAACTAGTAAAGGACATTCACAAAAATTAAAACTTTAAAATGTTTAAATAGCATATTGATAATATCCACCTAAATCTGGCTTTTAAGAACTGATCTGAGAAAAAACAATTTGCACCTCCTACAAGGAACAGCAAATTCAAGAATAAATATATATGGTAAAAAGGGTTTAAAGTCCATCTCAAAGTGCATCCTGGAACCATTTAAAGATCCCCCAATTATTTATTGACATTTTTCTCCTAAAATAATACTTTGTTTAACCTTAGATGTATGATTAAAATAAAGGGACATTTAGACTATTTATAATGCACCTTAAACTAGTGTGTTACTGATAAAATTCAATGACTGGAATATGGAGATGTTGCTGATAGAAGATAATTCTAGCAACCATTAATCCTTTTACATTGTAGAAAACAAAAACTAGAATCCGATTGGCTTCTACAGACAGAACCAAGATGTTCAATTTTTAGAGGATTTAACAAATTTTCTCCTAAAAGTTATTGGATTACTAATCCAGTTATCAGGTAGTTTATGACATGGACAGATTAGTCGCATTACCAACAAAGCAATCAAAACACATATGGATCATTCAATTGTAGCATTAACTCAGATGCAAACTTTGCAACCGATTTAACCTTCAAGTCCTCTTGCCTGGAAAAAAATAATTTAATCTTTAAACTGACAGTCAAATTTCACATATTTCCTAACTTTTCATATACATATATGTACATTTCACACTTCTAGCTGCTGAATAAAAACTGGACTTTAGCATACAATGGATTATATCTGTACTAGCATTGCTATTTGTTATACTTAATGAATATATAGATGCAATTTGTCAATTTCTATGGTTTAGATAATTTTGTGTTACACAATTACTAATGATTACCCAAGAAATGCAGCAGCTTCTAGTATTCTTACATGTACCGATCAGGTAGTGCACAGGGCACAATATTTTCCACTATTTAGTTTGTATATTGTATATAAATTTTGCTTTTCTTTATGTGGTACGTAAAAAAACAAACAAACCTGGGGTGAAACAGCAACATCATACGATCAAAGAAGTAGACGGATAACAAGCTTTTAGAAGTAGAAGATGACACAATGTAAACACATATTTAATGGTTTTCAGATACAGGTGTAGTTTTAACAAATTTATTTTTTTCTGTGCTTGAACTAAAACTGTATTTGCTTTGCATAACATGCACTATATAAATAAAACAAGAATGCAAATTAGTTGTTATTTCATGGACACTGATGCATAGAGGAATATTAAAGCTTTTGCAAATAAATTATTCAATTTTCCTATAATTGATTTTTGTTATAGAACAGTTAGAGTTTTCAGAGAGGAAAACAAGGAAGGAAACTTTATTAACCCCTTTTCCCATGGCATCTGTATTGGTTTAGCACTAGACTTTGTGATATCACCACACCACTATCCACAACGATAGAGAATTTGGTCAATTTTTTTATACAAGATGTGGTTATTGGTGACTGTGCTTTACAGAAACAAATATTACATTTGGCAACCATACCGACTGGATATTTTACCAAAATTGTCCATGTGCCCAATCATCAATCACAATTTTGGACAGTGTAGTGTAGATATTACTGTGTAGACCTACAGTAACATCGGATAATACATTGGTTTGCATTTTAAACATTTGGGGGCTAGCAAAAACACAATGGCCCAATCCAGAGGAACAAGAAAATAGGCACGTGCCACAAATAAGGGGAGTTGCATGCGATCCAAACACGCCGGCCCAACAGCGCTTTTCAATTGCAGACAATGACGGCAGGTAGAGTACGGGCTACACGGCAGCTAAGCTCAATGTTGCTCTGACCAAATCCATTGCATATGAGTAGGATAGTATGCTGTAATGCGGACATGAATGGAGGTTATGATTAATACGAGCGCCTCTGTAAATGTCAGACAATAATAGCATATTCTTAATAAAAACATGAAAAGATTCATTTTTTTTCTTCCTTCATGTAGTAAAGATTTAACAGGGGAAAAAAGGAAAAATGGTGCCTCCCTGACCCTGAACTCCAAACCATTTTAACATTAAATATTAACTTATTGATGCCCCTTTAAGCTTGGTGCCCTGGACGGCTGCCCCTATCGCTCACCCCTAGTCATGTCCCCCTGGACTTAGACATGACCTGAGGCTGGTGCAAATGCTTTGATGTAAACATCTGCATTCTGATCTGAATTGGATGCACTTGCTTGGACGCTTAGGCTGGGTACACACTGGGGCTTTTTCGAAAGATAATCTTTCCAATCACACAATGAAAAGAGCGTTTCAGCAGATATTGTATCTCACCAGTGTGCACTGTCCACAGACCATCTCACCAGATATCTCACCAGTGTGTACTGTCCACAGACCATTCCTCAGATATCTCACCAGTGTGTACTGTCCACAGACCATCTCACCAGATATCTCACCAGTGTGCACTGTCCACAGACCATCTCACCAGATATCTCACCAGTGTGCACTGTGCAAAGATGCTCAAGAATACTTTGAAATCGATCTTTCTATTTAATCTTTCGGTGCTCCTATATGCCAGATCAACCATGGAAATATATCTTTTGCTTTTTGCAAGTGTGTCTGGGGTCCATGAGGAGATATTTGCACAGCACACATATCTGATGAAACGGTCTTTTGATTGGGTCATTGGAAAGATTATTTGTACCCTGCTTTACTGCACATTGACTACATCCTTCCACCCCTTCCCTCCCTCAATACGGTCCTCCGAACACCACAGCTCAAATTATGCTACGCTCTTCAGTTCTGAGCATGTGTGGTAGAAAATCACTTTGCTTCAGCTGGCAAACGGTCACCTCTGGATTGGGTCCAACATTTTCTAGTGTTTTCAGACCCATGGAAGCTGCATAGATTATTTTATGGTTTATGTTGGTCAATGAAGCAACAATAAAACTAGAATTATTATAGTACCAGAGAAAAAATCTAATGCTTATACAGCAACACTGGGGATTCAATATCAAGTGAAGGAAAGTATCCATGTTTCTTACTGTCCTAACCATGCATTGGTGCAGTGCTAACAGTGGTAGAGCCTCCAGGATTGCACAGTGTACGGTAGTCCTTATTCCTCATCATACCACATGCCAGACCACCATTTGTAATGGCTGTAGTTCCTCCACTAGTTTCCTAGAAATAAGACTTTAGCAAAAGTAAATAAATGAGAACTTAGCATTCCTTAAACCTTACAACCATCTGTGACTTCCATCCCGTAGCTCGTGTCCTACAAATGGCCTCATTCAGTGACGTTTCAGGGAGCTAACAAATCATCGCTGAGAGAGAATGAGACAAAATTGCTCAAACCATTGTGTATTTAAGAGCATTTTACACCCAGATTAAAGAAACCGTGTGGATGTTGATTAGTAGGTTCTTCTGTGTAAGCTTTTTAATGTAACCTAACAATGTCATTTACAAAGAGATCTTGTGTAAAACGCTGTCATTATTTCTGCCTGTTCGCTTTTAGGAAGTTTCCACTTGTTAAGGGGAATCTAATGAATGCTGAATGAATAGCCTTTGTCATTACTGTGCCCAGAAGATATCAGTAGAATTGAATTTTTTTTTGATATTGTCCCCACTGTATTTTCTTAAATAAAATGTATTTAAATGTGCAAAAAAATAAATAAAAATACAAATAAAAAATGACTTCACTATACCCATAGGGTAAAGCAAGGAAATCCGAATAAGAAAATGTGTATTTTATCCTCTATCTCTTTTCATAGAAATATCTAGAATTCTCCTGTGGCATTCACAAAGTTGCACGTGTTACTTTGACATAAATGTTAATTCTTCTGAGACTTGAATACATTACCTGTAATCTTCACTTCCAATGTCATGTTACCTTTTTAACTGTGTTTCTATGTCAGCAATAAGTAAATGTTCAAAAATGTTACCTAGGAGTTCCTGAAAAGAGCTCATACATCGTCTTTATCCTTTACAAGTAACACAGTGAATGAGAATGATTTTGTGTCGGTGATAAATAAAATGCTGCAATTGCAACCTTTAGGAAGCAGAGTGTACTGTATGTAACAAAGGGGTCCCATTGGGCTGACCATAAGATTTGTGTGTATTTGCTGCGTCTCATGCTTGTGACCCTTTTCTCCTGGTAATTAAAGGGTAAAAGAATCAGAAGGAGGGCAAGAGTGATGAACAATTTTCCCTGTCTGTTGGGGCAATTTCTTCAAAAGTACATATGGGATATTTCTTTAATATCGATATGGCTTTCAAGTCCCTATGGGGTTTTGTGATTGGATGTGGTCTGCCAGTCCAATGTTGTTGATTTAAAAAATGAACATGGTGGCAATGAAATACCAACAGCGTTTACTCATCAGCTGTTTTCAATCAGACAGAATCATTACCACGACTCTTGTGTTATGGAATGTTGTAATGCCAAGAGGTTGTTTCAACATTACAATAACCCTAACTGGAAAATAAAGAGAGAGTGCCAGTTGATTTATTAAAATGTTAATATTTTTACAAAATCAGAACTGCGTCTGAACCAATTCAACTGACATTCTGCTGTCAACTGTATAACTTTTGAAATTGACACCATCGGAACAGCACTAATTGCATTTATGATAACCTTGGGAAAACGATTATATGGTATTTTTTGAAAACGAAAAAAGAAGAAGAAACAATGGTTGCTGATATGTCCTGTACAGTCACGTCTGACGAGTCATTTTTGCAAGAATTGCTATTTTTTTTTTAAATCTATTATTAAAAAGTCACTTTTATTTTACGTAGCTCTGACATTTTCTGGGATCAATATAGAAATCACATACTTGGACATTAAACAAAAGGAAAATAAGATCCAACATAAATAGGGATTGACAGATCCAAGGAACATATAATATAAAAAATTGTAGCTGTATGGGGGGGTGACTTATCAATAGTTACCATGGCAACATGCGCAGTACACAATTACGCTGAGCACAACTTTACATGATCCCCATCATCAGTAGGAATATAAACATATTCCTAATGTAGCCCTTTATAAATATACAATACAGAGTAAGATTGAGCTTTCAGACAGTGGAGAACAAACGCTAAGGGCCAAATTTACTAAACTTCTCAAAAGGAAAAGTGGAGATGTTGCCCTTAGCAACCAATCAGATTCTAGCTCTCCCTTTCCTATTACATACTAGAGAATGTTAGAATCGGATTGGCTGCTATGGGCAACATCTCCCTTTTTACGTTTAAGAAGTTTAGCAAATCTAGCCCTTCGTAACATTTAAAAATACCATTTACACAAACTCTTCTAATATCTGCATCCACATTTTACTGTAAAGGTGTCCACTCCTATCTGAAGGAGAACTCACATATAATTGTTCATTTCAAAACCACAACTGGAAAAGTGCCTCAGGGGAGAAAGACAGGAGTGCCTACCGGCCATATGTCCTGCTGTGGTGGGGCATTCTCTCTTTCAGGGATTAGCTCTCTGTCCCAGCTGGGGTAGAGGCTGAGAGGATTGTCCAGGGCTGACGAGAATGTCACAATATTGTCATCAATATCATTCCCTCCTTTTACCACTAGTTTTCTTTTCCGAAGTTCCAGAAATGCTGATTCACATTATCTAATATATTACAATACACACAGAGACAGTTTTGAACTTCAGTCATTAGAAGCAAAGCAAAAAAAAAGCACAATACTAATACTGTGATGTACTTAGTCTCAATTTGTTTTGATTGGCTTAGTGTTCATTTCGGGTCTACAAGAATGGGTTTAAGGTGGTTATAAAAGCAAATTTGTTTTGCTATCATTATCAAATAAGCCATTTAATTTCCTAGGTTTATTTAAAAATTAATTTGCGAGAGATAAATCACACAACAGTTTCAAAATGTCAAAGCAGCAGTCAGCAGTATTGCAGTAATGGAAGACTTTTCAGGGGAAGGCTTGTTCACAATGACTCAGTCAGCAATCCGAGACGCTGACAAGAATTAATGTGTCCACGCGTACCGCCACAATGCCATCGATTCAGCCAAGTAAACAGAGTGTCATTTTCTGGTTTCAGTTTAACTTTTTTTTTTATTTTGCTACAATATAATTTATATTAAAACTGTACAACAGCTGAAAAACTAACCACACACACACACAAAGTAACATTTCTGTTTCCTAAACTCACTAAATAATACCTAACTTAAATACCTAACTTGCAATAAAATAAGTAAAACAGATATAATAGTGTATGACATGTATAGATGGGATTTTTTTAAGCTTATTGATATATATGAAATGAAGTGAATTATATTTTTTGCTGGCCCCTGAACTGAAAACAAGCTCAATCCAGAGGTGAATGTACATAACTATGCAGACTTTACAGCTTAAACATTTGCACTACACACAGGGCACGTCTTAAGTCTAGTAAAGTAGGGCCGATGCATAACCAAGCACTTACTGTCGTTTTTAATTACAACCCCCAAGGAAACTGCTCAACACTTTAAATTGAATGGAGAAAAGTTTAGAGGAACATAATCAATTAACAAATTATATTTATCAGACTGATAATTATAGGTGAACTTGTCACCTTCTTGCAAAATAAAAAAAAGTTTTCTTGAAATTTTAGACTGCGTCTCGCATTTAACTGACTAAGAAAACTCAATCATCTTTATATAACACAATTCAAACAACTACAGTATGTTGTGGCAAGGAAATAAAAATATTGAGTTTAAGTCCTTCTAAGTTTGACATCATATCAGATTGAGGCGTTGAAAGGACAACGGACAGTGTTGAAGAAATCTCTGGCTGTATGCAGACTACCGGACATATAACATATATGTCCGGTGTTTAGCATTTTTTCCTACTGCGCATGCGATATCAACGTATCTTTTCCTTACGTAGATTGCGTAAATGCGGTCTGTACGTCCGGTAGTCTGCATAAGGCCCCTCTACCCAACAACCAGAAGTTCAACCTTAAGTGTTGTATAAGATGTACACAAGGCTGTACATCATTTAGAACTAGGTGCTATTTTGTCATATACTACACAAAATATTATGGCGACAGACAGGGGCGGATGGGTATCTCAAAGTGGCTCTGGCAAAAAAAAAACACATAGAAGAGGCCACATATGAACCAACAAACGCAGAAGGCATCTAAGTGACCACCACCCAAAGCAGAAGACAAACAAAAAGCTTGGCTGTTGCGTGGCTTCAAAAGGCCACTGGGCTATCAAGAATATTTCCTGTAGGTCCTATGGCCAATCAAGAATATTTCCTGTAGATCCTATGGCCAATCAAGAATATTTCCTGTAGGTCCTATGGCCAATCAAGAATATTTCCTGTAGGTCCTATGGCCAATCCACCCAAAGTGACATTATAATGGAAAATCCAACAAATATTCAAAATGATACAAATATTAAGATATGGAGAAGAATGAATAAAACACAGAAAGTAACTCAATGTTTTTTTCTGCCACATGTATAAAGTACTAACTCGACTTCAAATAAATCTTGCACAATCCCATCATTTATCTGGAATAACTTGATTCATTAAAATTTAGATCATTGCTCCTCCGTGTGTATAAATGAAGATTATCAATCAACTACTATAATTAATTGGACATTGATCAGTTTGATGTTTAAAGAAATTTCTGTTCGAACGTTAATGAATAATGGATGATTTTCAAAGAGGTAATTACTTTAAACAGTATTAAGAAAAGAGAAGAAAAAACTAAGCAAATTGTAGTAAATAAAGCCTAGAAATTTCATTTATTTGGTAAATCATTTATATTGAGTTTTTTCTCCCAATAGGACTCAGTGGGCCTAATACTGCATAAATAACGTATATATCAGCTCTGAATAGGCATCCGCATGCACAGTACCTATACTTACACAATGGAACACACACATTCGATGCTGCATTCTGTGTGGACTATCATCCTCCGCAAAGGGGGCCAGGCCACTCACCATGTGCACGAGGTATGGGTGTGGGTCTGCAGTTTGAACGGCGCTTTTTCGAAAGAGACATTTTCTACCAGCCAGTTTTGAAATGATTGCTCCTGCCTCGCCGAGGAGAAGCAATGGATATTCCCTAGGAGGAAGTCGCAGCGGGGAATAGTAAGTATTTTTGTAAACCTAAGAATCTCCTACCTGCAGCCTACCCCTAAGATTACCCTCCCTGGAGCTTTACCCTAAGACTCCCTTCCTCGCAGCCTAAATCTAAAATTCCATTTCCCACAGCCTGACCCTAAGACTCCCTTCCCACAGCCTAACCCTAAGATTCCTCCCCATGCCGCCTAACCCTAAGATTCTCTTCCCCGTAGCCTAACCCTAAAATTCCCTTCCCACAGCCTAACCCTAAGATTCCTTCCCATGCTGCCTAACCCTAAGATTCTCTTCCCCGCATCCTGACCCTAAGATTCCCTCCCATGCTGCCTAACCCTAAGATTCTCTTCCCCGCAGCCTAACCCTAAGATTCCCTTCCCCGCAGCCTGACCCTAAGATTCCCTCCCATGCTGCCTAACCCTAAGATTCTCTTCCCTGCAGCCTAACCCTAAGATTCCCTTCCCCGCAGCCTGACCCTAAGATTCCCTCCCATACTGCCTAACCCTAAGATTCTCTTCCCAGCAGTCTGACCCTAAGACTCCCTTCCCTGTAGCCTAACCCTAAGATTCCCTTTCTCACAACCTAAGACTCCCCTGGTACATTCACCTGTCTGTTCCGGTAAGGGGAGTCTGTGGCGGTGGTTTCAGAAATAATGAATGGGTAAGTTGCTGAAAAATACATTGGCCATTCATTGATAAAACATTCCAATTACCAATATTTTTTTAAATAAAATTTGCACTTTGCACTAAACGCGTCCTACAAGGTGCGAGAGGTGGGTGGTATTTGTAATGCTAATTGTACAGTAAGGGCATACCAAAGCCCTTACCCATGAACTATTATTCCGTACATGCCCTTCTACGTGCCCTGCATGTGGTAGGTACGTGCGAGAGGAGAGCAGACCCTGTGCCTCTGCTACCGAGGCTAATGTTCGGAATCCGCTATTAATGCTGGATTAATGCTGAATTAGGCCCTGTGCATCTGATGATTAAAGAATAAGATTTAGGTTACTGATGATAGTTCTGCAGACAAAATACAAAGTAGCTGATCCACTCTTGTGTTGTTTCAACACCTCTTTTAAACTCATACTGACAATAATGTCTTTGACAAATTCTTAATGTATTGATATGTAAACTCACTGACTAATAACTACCACAATAATTTATCAAGGCTTGAAGCTGCTGGATAAAATTTGAAGTAATCTAAGCCCTAGCAGGACGGCTTCCAAGCTGCCCTCTTTCATGTCTTCTTCACAAGGTTACCTTTCACTGCAGAGGATATAACCATGGGGGGGTAGAAATAATTTAGTGTTCCAAAGACTGAGAGGGAGGGGAAAATAAACAATTCTCAGAGAAGATAAGACCTAAAAGAAACTGCACGTCCACACTTACTTTTAGGTAAATATGCATCTATTGCTTTTATAATAACACTTAAATATCTGCAATTTCAACTCAGTCTTGGCTGTTACATTTCACAATACAGAGGGTTTGTGGATTTATATTTAAGCAACGGTTCTAACAAAAAAATCCATCCAAATCTAAAATGGAATAGAGGTTTGTGTCCTCCGATACCACTGACACTTTGGATAGAAGCTCTTTTATCCCAACTGGATCATTTGCAGGCGCATAAATGCATGGGGAGATAGTGTCATTTTGCCACTATATTAATCCAGTTTTAAGGCTTTATCTAGAATACAGAATTCTGTTCTGGGTACTACAGCATTTGGGTAGGGAATGGAGTCATTGAACTATGACGAAAGACCGGCCAGTTTATACATGTCTACTTTAGAAAAGAGGCATCTAAGATGATAATATGATGACTATATACAAATACATCAAGAATTAATACAGAGAACTTTCATGGGAACATATTACCTCGAGGACTGTACACAGGACACAGGGTCACTCACTAAGGTTAGAGGAGAGGAAGTTTCACAACAAGGGTTCTTTACAGTAGGGGCAGTTGGGATATGGAGTCACTGGGCCTGATCCAGACCTACGCCCGCAAGCGATCGTACGCCGTTCGGGAGCGTAAATCCGGGCTAAAAAACGCACTGCGCATGTGCAGTATAACAACTTCCAGTCGTCCGAAGGACATGATCGTACGGCAAGCGTATTTTGAGCGTATTTTTTGCCCAAGGGGCGTGCGTTTTGTACGACGATAGTCCGGACGCTTGAGTTACTACACAGAGGCGGAGATAGCCATTTAAACGCTTGAAAAAGTTAGGGTAGGATTCAGCCGCCGTAAGTCGGTACAATCAATGGGAGTGTCATGGGCGTGAAAGTTTATACGCCCGGGCGATCATACGCTACGCTCGCGGGCGTAGGTCTGGATCAGGCCCACTGTCAGTGAAGGGTTCTTTACAGTAAGGGCAGTCAGGATATGGAGTCACTGTCAGGGAAGGGTTCTTTACAGTAAGGGCAGTCAGGATATGGAAACATTGCCAGGGAAAGGTTCTTTACAGTGAGGGCAGTCAGGATATGGAAACACTGCCAGGGAAGGGTTCTTTACAGTGAGGGCAGTCAGGATATGGAAACACTGCCAGGGAAGGGTTCTTTACAGTAAGGGCAGTCAGGATATGGAAACACTGCCAGGAAAGGTTGTGATGGCAGATTCACTTGAGAAAGGGTTAGAAACTTTTTTAACGTAAAAATGCATTCAGGGTTACCAGGACCATTAATTAAAATGTAGGAGAGCAGTGGATCCAGGGAGTAAGAGGACGCCCATCTTGGGTCAGGATGCAACAGATTGGAAGTTGCTTCATTTGGATCAATTTTAATTATAAGATAGGGATTGGAAGAGATTCACTATAGGTTAAACTTAATGAACTGGTGTCTTTTTTCAACCTCATCAACTATAGACCAAATCCTAACCTCTGCACGTTTTCCACATGCACAGAGATCAGTGCTGATCCACACATAACCCCTTAATCCCAACCAGACTGTAAGATTTAAATGCCAGCTGAATTCCGCATCTAGTGATCTAGCGTGCAGAATTCGGCTGTCGGTTTTAAACGTGGATCCTGTCCTGTGTCACCATGTATTTTAAAATAGCTAAAGGCAATGTCAGATTTTGACTTCCAAAAGCATCTTGCTCAGAGCAATCAGAATTCCAAACAAAAATGTACCAAAGGTATATGATCTTATGCCTAGAGGAACCGTTGTTCTCGAATACTGAAAAGTTAAAATCTCACATCATTTCACCCAAGAATAGATGCACAACAATTCTCAGGGTTTCATGTGGAGTTGGGCACATTGGGGCAGATTCAGAACAACGCTTTTGTGCGAAATTACACGTGGCGGACACGTAAAATCGCATTTTGGTAAGTACTGCGCATGCGCACCATAGAAAATACGCACAGTAACGTAGCGTAATTGTGAACGTATGGGCCATTCACGTATGTGTCACGTAAATACTTACGTGTGGGCGTGCCAATTTTACATGAGCCCAAAATACGTCTGAAATACGCTATGTAGGCGGGGGTTTGTATTTAAAGTGCACAGTATGGGCGTGCTTAGCTGCGTAAATACGTGTTGCACATCCGTACATGTGCGGATGACATCAGTTATGTGGGCAAAAGTTAAGGTAGGGTTTGGAAAGCGGAACTCGGACAAAATACGTACATTCAAGCGTTGTGCCTAGGGGAGTGTATAGAAGGTACGCACACGAAAATACGCTACGCGAGGAAACGGATTGCAAGCGGAGTTCCTGATCTACCCCATTGTTCCTGAATTTTGTAAACAGAAGCAAAATAAAAGATAATGCAATTATAGACCCTCTTTGATCAACTGTACAGCAAAATCATCATGATAAATATTCCTCAATCGTATGTACACCAAAGTCTCAATAGCAAATTTTTCAACCAAGAACAGTGGTGTCTTCCTACTGTATATCAGCCCATCGACCCAAGACGACATAACAATGTGTTCAATAAGAGAAAAAAGAAGGGTGGGGGTGTTAACAAACGTCATGCTAAATGCCTATTATTATATAAATGATGAATTGGATTCAGAGATACAAGTGTAATACGTACGCAAATATATACGCACGTACATTGCAAGGCAACACCCATGACACTCCCCTCGCGGCTTTCCTCGTGCCTTCCCCCGCCCACTTTCACGTAACTTCGCATGTACGGAAAAAAAACCACTCCCCTCCCATAGGCTTATCTATAATGGGTGCAGGGTGTGCAGTTCACATGGGCCCCTCAGAACAGGGGGCCCTGTGGCATGCATCCTGTACCCAGGGTTGGCAGGGGAACGGGGGCCATTCGGCATCTATTTCTTCCCTCTAAGATCTTCTGGAGGGAAGAAATAGATGGCGAACGAACAACCCTCGTGCAGTGGGACTGTCCCTATTTATGGGCCAAAAAAGGGGCGGGACTTACAGCACAATTAGGCCCACCCAGTTTGTGGTCCGCTAATTGGGACAGCCTTGTCTCAGGTAAGGGGGTTCCCATGTACAAATCCTGCACAAGGGCCCCCTCACTGCTCCCCTGGCCCCTCCATACATATGTCACTAAGTGCGATTTATAAATCCATGTCTAATGGATTAAATTAATTTAATTTTAATGTGATGGGGCCACAGAACAACTCAGCAAGTAAAGCATTAAATATGGAAGAAATAATAACAATGACAACAATTTGTCTGTACAACCTCAGCGCTCCGCCCAATGATGACAGGTACAAGAAGCGGAGCCTGCCTGACCTGACAAGACTCCAACTGCGCACAGACAGGGACATTACGCTACTGAATCACCACCAGGAGCCACTTTGGCATGGACTAAGCGCTGCTCACTTGCTAAAGCTTTCCACCAGGCAGGAATCACACAACCGCAATGCGGGACAGAATCCAGGATTAGAAGAAGGAGAAGAAGGGGGGGGGAGAAGGAGGAGGAGAGAGAAAGAGAATGAGGGGGAGGGGGAGATGAGAGAGAAAGAGGGGGGGGGAAGGAGATGAAGAAGGAGGAGGAGGAGTAGAAGAAGGACCACCTCCAGGGAGCATCAGCTATTCTAGAGACATGTGAGGGAGATCCCAGCTCCTCCCTCACCACCCTACAAGGAGCTGCACCAATGACAATTACACATCCAGGGAGTTTAGTCCCAGTCAGTCCTCATTCCTTCTTAAGAAAAAATATATAAAGAACAACTTAATAGCATCCATCCTCCTAGTCAAATTGTCCACATGCAGTTCAAAAAATAAAAAGCAAGACACATTTTTTTACTTAAGTCCGCAATAGTGAAAGTGATTGTCAAAGTCTCATAAATGTAGATGAATGAGATCAAACACCACACACAGTAGGTTGAAACCAGGGTATTTGAGAAATTGTTGCACATAGATGTTATTGATCGACTGTTGAACAGATATATAGGTAAGAATATATATGTAAGATCAACATTCCAAGAATGTCTGTTCCACAAAAATGTATTCAAGAACACCGAGAATAGTTCTCATTTTCATGCATGAGATCATGCCCAGAGCAAAAATAAATAAATACAAAATATGATTAAAAATAAAGTTATGTACAAGTCCATTACATGCACACAACCTCAGCCTTCACTTTATAGAAAAGGTTGATGCTAACTAATTGGTTATTTCAGGTTTAATTTTTTTTTATTCATAAATTTATTTGTCCTTAAGTCAACATCTCATCTGGTTTTGTCTCTCTAAATCCCAAAGACCAGAATATTGATGGAATGATTTAGAGGCCTCTGTGAAATACAGTATCTATTTCACAAAGCATTACGGGAGTGGAAGATTGTACAGCTATGGAAAAAACATTTATCTGAGGAGCTGGCCTGATAGTTGTTAATGTTTTATTTATAATCCATTATTGGCCAAGAAGATGAGAAACAACATATTTATGGGTTTTGCACAACATATCAAAATTGAAATGTTTTGTAATATTTCCTGGAGTGACAAAAATATTAATCTGGCTCTGTCAAGGTGCTAAGAACAAAATTGTAAAATACTATGTATCCATGGAATAACAATGTAAGACATAACCCAACTTTCCACACTGTATTCTCCTTTTAATCTTTGTTCCCCAATTCCTGGTAGACCAATTTTGCCATTATTTAGTTTCAAAACTTCAAAGTAACTTTACAAATATTCTGGCATAATCTTTTTGGAAATGGGCGGTGTCAATATTTTCCAAAATTCCTATAATTTTTTCATGGGTTACATATATCTCTACGCCATGCACAATATACAACATACTGAATTATCCCAGCTACCTCATAGACTTACAGATTGTCATAGCTACAAAATCTAGCGACTAAACATTGATGAAAAGCAAAGTTCCTTCATAATGTCTTAGATATTTTCGTGTCAACCACATTGTCATCTAAATGAATCTATGACTTTGAATCAAAGACTACATACATAATTATTTTAAATAGGTCATACTGCTTATATACCAAACAAACTAGTTATATGTTGCTTTTGTTGTTTAATTCTAAAATTAGGAGTCTCAAGCTTGCTGCATTTATTAAAATACAAGAGCTCTTCACATATTTACTAGCTTCTACATTAAATTAAGTTCTCAGGTTGTTCAGAAATTTTGCAAGATAACTTTGTAGACCCATGTCCATGAC
Source organism: Limnodynastes dumerilii (assembly GCA_011038615.1). Classification (NCBI taxonomy): domain Eukaryota; kingdom Metazoa; phylum Chordata; class Amphibia; order Anura; family Limnodynastidae; genus Limnodynastes; species Limnodynastes dumerilii. Next base: position 27,896 of record WWET01001971.1, read on the forward strand.
CATCCAAGTCCAATACAACATAGATTATTCCGTAGTGTTACTCCATGGTCCTTTATCTCTTTGTAATTTTTGTTTTAGTTAAAAAACTACACTACATTTGCCTCTACAGATATCTCCAGAACATTTTCTTAAGTTTCCCACAGAAAGAATTCTGACGTTAAAAACATTCTTATTTGTTTGTTAATTGTGCCCATGTGTCATACATGATTATATACTCCCTGCACACATACACACATGATCAGTTAGATAGCCAGAGCAAATCTTCAACAGGTGGACCCCCGTTGGTTTTAATTATTTATAGATACTAGGGTAAACTTTTTTTTCACAGATTTTGGATCATATACATACATAAATATAGTTATAACAAAGCACTGTAAGTAATAAAATTTTATTTTGTTTTGTCAAATGACAGCATTGTGAAAGATCTCAGGAATATGGCAGATTCAGTAACATGGGAAGGTTGTTACAAAACTAGGGAGACCAAAGCCAACTGGGTAGACTTTGAGTGAGATGTGTTTTAGGCTGTAGAGATAATTATAATATTCAAGCATCTGTGTAACGTGTCCAAATGGTTTTCAATAGCAAAACGTTCAGAAATAGATTCAGTCTATAGGAGACAACATGCCTCAATGTAGTATTTTGTTATCAGATTTTAGAAGGAAAAAACCCAAAACGGGTTGATTTAAAAAGCCTATCAAGCAAATCAACTTTCATTTCTACCTGCTATAGAACTATTATTATATATAACGCTATTATACCTTAAAAAGCTTATGGATTTTCCCGAAGCTCTATGTGGAAATAAAAGACTTACAAATGCAGCTTTCCACATTAGTGAGAATCACTGTTTATAAATTAGTTTTAAAGACACTGATGTAGTTATAGGGGTAGAGCCAGAACTCCGCTTGCAACATGGTTACTCGCGTATTTACGGGTGCGTACTTTCTATACACTCCTCTTGGCACACCCCTTGAATGTACGTATTTTGTCCGAGATCAGTTTTCCAAATCCTACCTTAACTTTTGCCCACGTAACCGATGTCATCCGCACACGTACGTATGGGCAACACGTATTTACGCAGCTAAGCACGCCCATACTGTACACTTTAAATACAAACCCCCGCCTACATAGCGTATTTCAAACGTATTTTTGACTCACGTAAAATTGGCACGCCCACACGTAAGGATTTACGTGACACATATGTGAATGGCCCACGTTACGGAGCGTATTTTCTATGGTGCGCATCTGCACCATAGCAAAAACTGAGAACAGGTATAACATATTCTTTGTTGCACTAATAATATTGCACCTTATTTACAGTTAAGAATATCTGATTTTTAGGGGCGTATATTTTTAAGGGATATACTGCGCAGGCATAGTAACTTAATATAGGCAATTTATATAGAACTTAAGAATGGGACAGCTCTGAATCACCATTATGAACCTATTTCCTCAATGTTTGTAATGACTTAAGAATGAAGGAGTGTGCTGGGAAAACTTAAGAATGAAGATAAGAAGATTGGGTGGAGGGAGGCATTTAAAAGAGGAAATCTGGACACGTACACAACCATAAACCTAAACATAAGGGAGCCCTATGGCAAGTCGGTTAAGAAGCTAAAAACTGGGGGTGTCAGGGGAGTCGCCTCGCTACCAGTTACGTATAATAAGGAATCTAAATTATTCTTAAGTATTATAATTAAGAATCCTAACTCATAAAATAGTAAACAAAAAGGGGTTGAAATTTGCTTTAATGTGCCTTGTATCTATCTATGGGCCTGAGTCAGACCTACGCCCGTGAGCGTAGCGTATAATCGCCCGGGCGTATAAACTTTCACGCCCATGACACTCCCATTGATTGTACCTACTTACAGCGGGTGAACCCTACCCTAACTTTTTCCAGCGTCTGTACGAATTTTCGAACCAATACGCTGGTCTACAGGGCTTAGTACGCCCATACTGCACAATTTAAATGGCTATACCCGCCTCTGTGTAGTAACTCGAGCGTTCGGACTATCGTCGTACAAAACGCACGCCCCTTGTGCGAAAAAGACGCTCAAAATACGCTCGCTGTACGCTCATGTCCTTCAGACGACCGCAAGTTGTCATACTGCACATGCGCAGTGCGTTTTTTCTCCCGGTTTTATGCTCCCGATCGGCGTACGATCGCTCGCGGGCGTAGGTCTGGATCAGGCCCCATGTGTTTAAACTATTTACCTCTCTAATACTAAACAGTTAAAGGTTGGATGTTGTTGGTCTAATTAATCATGAAGGCATCTTCGTCCCAAATGATAAAAAAAAAAAAAAGTAATAGATAATTATTTATGGGTAAAAAAGCAGTATCTACTTGTGTAGACATACTCATTATGTATCTCTGAAGGTGTTGTGAGACTATGACTACCAGCATGCTCTGGCAGGCATCCATGCAGCTAGAACATGCTACGAGGTTACGTGGGCAAAAGTTAAGGTAGGGTTTGGAAAGCGGAACTCGGACAAAATACATTCAAGGGGTGTGCCAAGGGGATTGTATAGAAGGTACGCACCCGAAAATACGCTACGCGAGGAAACGGATTGCAAGCGGAGTTCTAGATCTACCCCATTGTCAGAAAGGGTTAATGTGCTTTACTCAAATCCCCAATACTCAGTCATAGCTCCCTATTGGAGAATTATAACAGCAATTCTATCTCACACTTTACAACAAACGATTGAAGTCTGCGTATTGTACGACACTTCAAGTGCTCCAATCTCAAACACAAAGCGCGCTGTGAAATGAGAAAAATGACAGCTCTTTTCTTTCCAAGGGAAATAAACGCAATTTTCCTCATCCAGTTAACAAGTCTTTTTCATAACATCTTAATTAGTTTTTCTTCCACATTTTAGCTGTTAATGGTCATTTCTCCTCTGCTCCCAACTAGAAAATGATATTTTGACATGTGTGGTGATAGCAGTTTTGCAATACAGTTCTTCCAAATTATATATATTGAAACCCATTCTTTTGGGAAGAATTAGTCTAAACTCCATCTGTAGAAAATATTATCATTGTATGAGCTGTGTAGACAGTTGTCCAAGAATAAATTCATAGCTTGGTGCCCAAGAAATAAGCCTTAAACTGGCCACACACAATACAATAATCTGACTGATTAGAGGGTTATTGGGAAGTTAATGTCCAGGACAGAATTTTTGGAATCGTACTCTCCAGTCTGCCCATACTGTGCCGATGCAATTATCATACACACAGGGCAGCAGAAAGACCACCCTGATTTTCAAGTAGTTTGTGACCACCAAACAATGTCCACGATTGATGAACATCTAACGGGAAACCAATCTGTTTAGTAAAGTTGTGCAAAGTCAAGACCAATGTTTTATTGTCAAGTTAAATGATAAATTGCTACATTTTGACATCATCACCTACAAAGCTCTCTCTAGCTCCTTTGTGCTCTACAACTCCAACCTCATCTCCACTCACACTCGCTCTTGCTTCCATCGCTTGGTTAATGAGTGCCACCTTTACCTCCAGCTCATCACCATGTCCCACATCCATATTCAAGACTTCTCTCATGTTGCACCTTTTCACTGGAATGCTCTTCCACGACCCATCAGACAATTCCCTAGCCTTCAAATCTTTAAGCAGTCTTTCAATTATTATTGTAGGCATACTACTCCTCCACCTAACCTCTTCCCTGTCCCCCACACTCTTACCCTATTCCTCACCCTCACCATCTCTTTAATGACATCATTCTCTCTCTTCCTTTTGCCCTCTCTCCCATTTCTCCACTCTTTGTCTTTTGTTTTTCTATCCAAATTGCTCTTGCAATCAGAGCTCTTCATACTCTTGTCCTATTCTCCCCCTGCCTCATCTCTGTCTCTACCTGGGCCTGTCTGTCAGAATAGTATATTAGTCATTGTTTGTCCTCATTCTTATCAATGTCCCTTTGCCCTGTCTCACCTTGTTTATCATTATTTTCACTGATTTGTTCATTTGGTTTACAGATTTGGAAGAATGGGAGTATATAACTACTTGATTCAAGGGTGTGGTTATTTAAAAAAAAAATATTTATTTTTAGAGCAAATAATCAATTAATTTAATGGGGGATCATTTAATTTTTATGCCAGGATTTGCTCCAATTCTGCCTATGCTGAAGTGTAAACTTAAGATAAGACCCCTTTATTTTATTATTATTAACGCTAATTTATATATTGTCCCACATTGTCCACAGCACTTTACAGAAAACATTAGACATTTATATCAGTCACTGCCCCTATTGGTCAGAAACACCATCAAACATTTTAGAGATGAAAGCAGACATACATGCCTGCCTACATTTTCAAGATCTTCTGCAATGTAAACACCTTTTGATTCAATCAGACAAGTCGGTGGGGGCCCGAAAAGCAGGGCCTTGATGAAAGAGTCCAGAATTCTCTTAGACTGGGCAGAACAAACAGTTCTCAGTCTGTCAGCAGTCTACATAGCGGGAAGAGACAACACAACCACAGATTTCCTCAGCAAGAAGAAGGTAGATCCGTGCGAATAGAAGCTGGATCAAAAAGTATTTATCAAATTACAGTAAAATTGGGAAATCCTAAAATCGACCTGATGGCCACAAAAGGCAACACAAAGGTAAATCGCTTCATTTCCAGGTACAAGGAACTGGAAGCCCAACACACACACACACACACACACACACACACACACACACACACACACACACACACACACACGGCTTAATTTAGTCAGCAGCCAGTTAACCTACCAGCATGTTTTTGGAAACCAGAGCACCCGGAAGAAACTCACACAGTCATGGGGAGAACATACACACTCCACACAATTAAAGGCCTAGTTCGGGAATCACTCGAATCATGACCTCAGCTGTGAGGCACAATGTTACTCATTGACTCTGTATGCACACCCCCTACACTCCCCAGACATGCACAGATTCTTAAATATTAAATTGCGTACGGTTTGCTCCATTGCGTAGGCTAATGTACAGAATTTCCACTTAGGTCTGGATCCAGTCTCTTGTTCTAGAATAAAACACATTATACTCTACATTAACTAAAGTGAACTTTACTGCATCAATCCTTCCCAAACTAAGTCTGTGACAGCGAAATATAAATGGTAGATAATGGCAGTGCATAATCCAGGGCAAGTCCACAAGCAGACGGACGCCTTTCTTAGGGGACTCTAGCAGAACAGAGAGAAGACTCGGAGACTGTACTGAACATTTGCACTGAGCTTTCTCACCTTTTACTTTTATTTCTCAGCTTTCCCATCAGATGAATCTCTGTCTTGTCATAAAAAGCTTTGTTCTTTCAAGCATGTTTTAAAAGTAATGGGAAGACCTGATGTAAACTTGTACACAGCTCACTCTCCCTTAATTTCTCATAAAAATTGAGCGGTGCCATCTGGATTCTTGGTCTCTTTAGATAGGAAACCTGACAAGGAGCCTTGTTTAAAGCCTTCTAACTGCTGAGCGCTGCGTGCTTGATGTTTCTCTTTAGAAAGACAGATGCAATGAAAGATTTGGCTTAGCAGCCTCTGTTTTTTGGACTGACACATATCAAAGCTTCCACTTTCAGATCTGCAGTGAAAGTGAAGCATTAAACAGAAGAGGAAATTCATGGTGGATGGTGGCTACTTAGACTTCCAGATAGGATGAACTATAAAGCCTTCCCTTGCTGCCATAACATGTTGCAGTGTATTAACTCCAAGACTAACGTACTCTACACAACACGTGATGCAATGCTAAGCACGGATTCTCAGATCAGAATACGTTAGCCGTGGTGTACAGAGGTAATCGTACAGGACCTGATTCAAAAATAAGAATCTGCAGCTTTTTAGGTGCAACTAAAGTAAAACACAGAGTAAACCCCAATATGAGGCTCTCTGTGTGAAAGATTCCTCTCAAAGTGCACTCTGAGTCTTATGATCCATGTGATATACTTTCAATTTATTATAACAATGTTAATTTTATTAATTCTTTTCAAAAATTCCATAATAACGTTCCATGGTGAAATATAAAAAAAAAGAGATCCAACAGTGTAATGACACCGATAATAGTGTATTAAAAACAAAACCCAGTGTAACTAGTCCGCTAAAAGGACCTATATATCAAGTATTAGACCAAATTTATGGAAAAGTAACTATAGGACAGTTAAGTCTCCTATTTTATTATAGGGAAGGAGCTAATAACAGATAGTAGGTAGTAATTATGTAATATTCTAGTATTTGAAAGTACAATATGAGAGCCGATCATAAAATCATTCATCATATAACCTCACACATATATAATATCCACCCTGCCACAATGCCGCTAATTAAGATGGGTACACACTGGAGAGATATCTGACGATTATCCTTTAAATCATAGGATAATTGTTAGATACCTCTCAAATCGTTTGAGTGTATACTGTCCAACGTTAGATCTTGATTTTTAGCAGCTCCTGAAAATCACAGATCAACGATGAATGATCTATGGTTTTGAATTCGTGTCTATTTAGAAGAAAGGGCTTCTGGGAACGATCCAGCATGAATTGTTCCGGTGTGTACAGCTGCAGGATCGTTAGATAAACGGTGAGTTTATCTTTTTATTATTGAAATATTGTTTTATCTTGTCAGTGTGTACCCCGCTTTAGAATGAGAAGTGAAAAAGAGAGATTATGAATCTCACTTAAATGGTAGCTATGGATGTAGATAAAATGATCGGTATGGACCGCTAATGTGTGAGGATCACATACGCAGGATTATTAACTAGTAGCTAGGGGAACAGTAAACAGTTCCTCCTGGCAGACGCTCTCTCTGTGATCGGTACATGTGCGATTTAGTGAGCGCTTGTAACAGGTGCAGTCACAGAAATTGTCCGGCTCCCTCAAAGTATATTGGGTAGGATAGTGGGACTAACATACACTGGGACAGGAGAGGGTGTTAGTGCCCTCCGCCCTCCCAGTCCTATGCGCGTTTCACCATATGCTTAGACGTGGACATCCATGTTTGTTAAGGTAGCACTAAGACACTTGTCAGTGCCATAAGGAACCTAAAAACGGGGGGTGTGTTAGGGGCTGGAGGAGTGGCTTAGGTGTGGAACTGACCGCACCAATCTCACTCTTATCTGTGAATCAGGTCCTATATGATGCCAGTTACAATCATGACAATATTAGTATATAAACTTCCTAAGGTTAAGTCAGTTGGCTTGGTCTTAAGACAGATACTTACATTTATTAACAATAATAAAAAGAATAATAAACAACAAAAATATCCATAATAATAATAAAATCAGCTCTACCAGATGGCGAAGGCAGTGCAGACCAAATGGGTTAAGGCTTGCTTAACCAATGACAAGTGGGAGCCTACTATTAACCTCACTTCCAGTGGCACCCAACATCCACCTCAGAGACAGACAACTCATTCTTCCAATAACCCACTGGCCCAAGGCCCAGCCATAAAATGAAACCCATGACGTGTATAGACTCAGAGCTATAGTTGCATATGTAACACCACTTATTACCTGCACAAGGTTGCAGGAAATGCAGCAATAAGGGAAGAATCATGTCGATACAATGGTGATGTAGAGCCCAAATAATTTGCATGACCTTTAGCCAATATGTGAGGTCATTGGTGGAGAGAAACCCTCCAATAAGCATTACCACCCAATGTTATAGCAACAAGTGGTCATTGAATCTATTCAATGTGAATGGCGGACATTTCAAAAGATTCAATCCAGTAAGTGTGCAACGAAATGAGAAATACCCTTAATAAATATTTTTCTTATTCCCAACCCAAAGGACTAGAGTAACTTTAAGAAGACGTGTTCACAAAAAAACTAAATTAAAGTATTTCTATATGAAAGAGAGATTGCTACTTGCAAAGATGATAGTTGCCTTATGATTTGTAGAAATTGCAAAAATCCCTTTATTGCCTTTAGTTTAGCTCACAATTATACAGAGATCAAACTCTGGAACCATTCACAAAGATGAATCTTCTGTGTTTTCAGAGCCTTAACTTTTATCACCTACAAGCAGTCAAATAGTACTAGAATGATAAAAAGAATTAGAAAGAAAATTTTCGGCCTCTCTAAGGGTAAAATTGTCTACACAAATTCCAACACAGCTTTGACATTTTCTACTTTTCCCCATACAGACTGCTTAATATATTTTTGCTTCCAGTTTTATTACTCCCTCAGGCAAAAGATTTGTTGAAAGACAGAGCAAAACTTTTTTTCATTCGTATCTCACTAGATGGGATAAAATAATTCACATTCTTACTTTCTGTGTCCTCTGTCTGTAAATGATGAAGAAAACAAAGTATTTTTATTTATGTCCAACAACCAGGTCATGTTGGGGTGTAGTGTCCTATGTCTGTATAGAGTGTAATAGAATTGTATTATGATCATGTCCAGTGGTCGTGTCATGTTGGGGTGTAGTGAACTATGTCTGTATAGTGTAATAGAATTGTATTATGATCATATCCAGTGGTCAGGTCATGTTGGGGTGTAGTGTCCTATGTCTGTATAGTGTAATAGAATTGTATTATGATCATGTCCAGTGTTCGGGTCATCTTGGGGTTCAGTGTCCTATGTCTGTATAGAGTGTAATGGAATTGTATTATGAACATGTCCAGTGGTCGGGTCATGTGGGGTGTAGTGACCTATGTCTGTATAGTGTAATAGAATTGTATTATGATCATGTCCAGTGGTCGGGTCATCTTGGGGTTCAGTGTCCTATGTCTGTATAGAGTGTAATGGAATTGTATTATGAACATGTCCAGTGGTCGGGTCGGGTGTTGGGGGTGACTATGTCTGTATATAGTGGAATAGAATTGTATTATGATCATGTCCAGTGGTCAGGTCATGTTGGGGTGTAGTGTCCTATGTCTGTATAGAGTGTAATGGAATTGTATTATGATCATGTCCAGTGGTCGTGTCGTGTGATAGTGTAATAGAATTGTATTATGATCATGTCCAGTGGTCGGGTCATGTTGGGGTTCAGTGTCCTATGTCTGTATAGAGTGTAATGGAATTGTATTATGAACATGTCCAGTCGTCGGGTCATGTGGGGTGGGGTGTGTCATATGTCTCTATAGGGTGAAAATGAATTATTCATGCTTTAAGGTCTTTACCTGTTATCATTTTAGTTGAAGATACTGAATATATTGTTTGCTTTATTATTTATTATGTAATTATTTGTCCTATTAGTTATGTTAACATCTCTGCAATAAATGAGACAACTTATTATAAGGGAAACAAATATGTGAACGTTGCATACCTTTGAGTTGGCGATCGTGAGATTCAGCTAGAAATTGTCTGATTCGATCAGATGGAATGGCAAATGATATCCCTGCCGTCACTTTTAATGTATTTATACCTATAACCTCACCATCCTATGAGAAAACACAGATAAGGAATCAGAAAATATACCAGTGCTCTGTAAACCACATGTACTGCATAACAGAATGGGAATTGTGTTGACCTTTTTATATAAGGATGGGCCTGTGTTTCAGTACAGAGAAAATGTGACAATTTAGTTATTTACAGGTTTCTATACAGCGCTATCAGATTACGTAGCACTTTACAGTCCCTGAGACAGGAGCAATCCATTTGAAAGCCAGTATGGAATTGGCTGGGAGAAAATGGCCCTTTTGAAAAAGGGCCATTTTCACGGCGGAACCACATCTGTGAGAGGGTGCAGATTTAATGCCACCCCCTTGCACATACAGAATTATGGATTGCAAATTCTGTACATTATCCTCCACAATAGAGGCTAACATATGGAATATTCTATTCATTCTAGATCCAATCTCATGTCTCGTGGTGTTTTGAACAATATGCATCCAATAGACCCACTAGTATTTTGGCATCTTTACACTGCATCTATTTAAACCCCTCAAGTCTTTTGTGTTAAAATCACACTCAGGAATCACCAACCACTCCAGCCAAATATGGGAAATCAATAATGAAAGAGGTAGTAAAAGTGATGCTTAGAGGTCATAATACATCAGCTAATATCATCTGGAGACAATTAAAAACATTGGGCTGGATCCAGACTTATGTAAATGCTTGAAATGAGTTACTCCTGGTTTAAACCATGTTGATTGCAGGGGGAGTCAAGTTAATTGTATTCTTTGTATGCAGGGATATATGTTTGAATTGCTTACTGCACACAGACACTGACCAGCTTTACTATCACACTGTTATTTAGACTTGCAGTGTTCTCCCCAGGGCATTTTAGCCGGGTCCTCCACCCAGCAATTTTAGCTTCCCCACCCTGCCCAAAACG
>WWET01001971.1:43288-60082 GCA_011038615.1 Limnodynastes dumerilii
GTTAGTTTGAGTAGTATAGGTGGAGTAGGGTAGGTGTGAGGGTGTGTTAGTGTGAGTAGTATAGATGGAGTAGGGTAGGTGTTAGGGTGTGTTAGTGTGAGTAGTATTGGTGGAGTAGGGTAGGTGTGTGAGGGTTGGTTAGTTTGAGTAGTATAGGTGGAGTAGGGTAGGTGTGAGGGTGTGTTAGTGTGAGTAGTATAGATGGAGTAGGGTAGGTGTTAGGGTGTGTTAGTGTGAGTAGTATTGGTGGAGTAGGGTAGGTGTGTGAGGGTTGGTTAGTTTGAGTAGTATAGGTGGAGTAGGGTAGGTGTGTGAGAGGGTGTTAGTGTGAGTAGTATAGGGGGAGTAGGGTAAGTGTTTGGTTGTGTTAGTGTCAGTTATATATGTGTAGCAGGGTAGGTGTGAGGGTGTGTTAGTGTGAGTAGTATAGGTGGAGTAGGGTAGGCGTTCGGTTGTGTTAGTGTCAGTTATGTAGGTGGAGTAGAGTATTTGTGAGGGTGTGTGAGTGTGAGCAGTATAGGTGGAGTAGTGTAGGTGTGAGGGTGTGTTAATGTAAGTAGTATAGGTAGAGTAGAATTGGTGTGACAATGTGTTAGTGTCAGTTATATAGGTGGAGTAGGGTAGGTGTAAGGGTGTGTTAGTGTGAGTAGTATAGGTGGAGTAGGGGAGGTGTGAGGGTGTGTTAATGTGAGTGCTATAGGTGGAGTAGGGGAGGTGTGAGGGTGTGGTATTGTGAGTAGTATAGGTGTAGTAGGGTAGGTGTCAGGGTGTGTTAGTGTGTGTAGTATAGGTGGAGTAGGGGAGGTGATATAGGTGGATCCGTGTAGGTGTGATGGTGTGTTAGTTTGAGTAGTATATATCGAGTAGGGTAGGTGTGATAGTTTGAGTAGTATAGGTGGAGTATGTAAGCTGTGTGAGGGTGTGTTAGTTTGAGTAGTATAGGTGGAGTAGGGTAGGTGTGTGAGGGTGTGTTATTGTGAGTAGTATAGATGAAGTAGGGTAGGTGTGAGGGTTTGTTAGTGTCAGTTATATAGGTGAGGAGTAGGGTAGATGTGAGGGTGTGTTAGTGTGAGTAGTATAGATGGAGTTGGGTAGGTGTTAGGGTGTGTTAGTATCAGTTATATAAGTGGAGTAGGATAGGTGTGAGGTTGTGTTAGTGTGAGAAGCAGAGGTGTAGTGGGGTAGGTGTGAGGGTGTTTTAGTGTGAGCAGTATAGGTGGAGTTGGATAGGTGTTAGGGTGTGTTAGTGTCAGTTATATAGGAGGAGCAGGGTAGGTGTGTGAGGATGTGTTAGTGTGAGTAGTGTAGGTGGAGTAGGGTAGGTGTTCGGGTGTGTTAGTGTCAGCTATATAGGTGGAGCAGGGTAGGTGTGAGGGTGTGTTAGTTTGAGTAGTATAGGTTGAGTAAAGTAGGTGTGTGAGGATGTGTTGGTGTGAGTAGTGTAGGTGGAGTAGGGTAGGTGTTTGGGTGTGTTAGTGTCAGATATATAGGTGGAGCCGTGTAGGTGTGATGGTGTGTTAGTTTGAGTAGTATATATCGAGTAGGGTAGGTGTGATGGTGTGTTAGTTTGAGTAGTATATATCGAGTAGGGTAGGTGTGATAGTTTGAGTAGTATAGGTGGAGTATGTAAGCTGTGTGAGGGTGTGTTAGTTTGAGTAGTATAGGTGGAGTAGGGTAGGTGTGTGAGGGTGTGTTATTGTGAGTAGTATAGATGAAGTAGGGTAGGTGTGAGGGTTTGTTAGTGTCAGTTATATAGGTGAAGTAGGATAGGTGTGTGAGGGTGTGTTAGTGTGAGTAGCATAGGTGGAGTAGGGTAGGTGTGAGGGTGTGTTAGTGTGAGTAGTATAGGTGGAGTAGGGTAGCTGTTTGAGGGTGTGTTAGTTTGAGTAGTATAGGTGGAGTAGGGTAGGTGTGTGAGGGTGTGTTATTGTGAGTAGTATAGATGAAGTAGGGTAGGTGTTAGGGTTTGTTAGTGTCAGTTATATAAGTGAAGTAGGATAGGTGTGAGGGTGTGTTAGTGTAAGTAGTATAGGTGGAGTAGGGTAGGTGTGTGAGGATGTGTTAGTTTGAGTAGTATAGGTGTAGTAGGGTAGGTGTGTGAGGGTGTGTTAGTGTGAGTAGTATAGGTGGAGTAAGGTAGGTGTGAAGGTGTGCTAGTGTGTTTATTACAGGGGGAGTAGGGTAGGTGTGAGGGTGTGTTAGTGTGAGTAGTATAGATGTAGTAGGGTAGGTGTGATGGTGTTTTAGTGTGAGTAGTATAGGTGGAGTAGGGTAAGTGTGTGAGGGCGTGCTAGTGTGAGTAGTATAGGTGGAGTAGGGTAGGTAGGTTAGTGTGAGTAGTATAGATGGAGTAGGGTAGGTGTGATGGTGTGTTAGTGTGAGTAGTATAGGTGGAGTAGGGTAGATGTGAGGGTGTGTTAGTGTGAGTAGTATAGGTGGAGTAAGGTAGGTGTGATGGCGTGTTAGTGTGAGTAGTATAGGTGGAGTAGGGTAAATGTGAGGGTGTGTTAGTGTGAGTAGTATAGGTGGAGTAGAGTAGCTGTGAGGGTGTGTTAGTGTGAGTAGTATAGGTGGAGTAGAGTAGGTGTAAGGGTATGTTAGTGTGAGTAATATAGGTGGAGTAGGGTAGATGTGAGAGTGTGTTAGTGTGAGTAGTATAGGTGGAGTAGGGTAGATGTGAGGGTGTGTTAGTGTGAGTAGTATAGGTGGAATAGGGTAGGTGTGAGGGTGTGTTAGTGTGAGTAGTATAGGTGGAGTAAGAATGGTGTTCGGGTGTGTTAGTGTCAGTTATTTAAGTGGAGTAGGGTAGGTGTGAGGGTTTGTTATTGTGAGCAGTATAGGTGGAGTAGGGTAGGTGTGAGGATATGTTAGTTTGAGTAGTATAGTTGGAGATGGGTAGGTGTGAGGGTGTGTTAGTGTGAGTAGTATAGATGAAGTAGAGTAGGTGTGAGGGTGTGTTAGTGTCAGTTATATAAGTGAAGTAGGATAGGTGTGAGGGTGTGTTAGTGTGAGCAGTATTAGTGGAGTGGGGTAGGTGTGTGGGTGTGTTAGTGTGAGATGTATAGGTGGAGATGGGTAGGTGTGAGGGTGTGTTAGTGTGAGTAGTATAGGTGTAGTAGGGTAGGTGTGATGGTGTGTTAGTGTGAGTAGTATAGGTTGAGTAGGGTAGGTGTTCGTGTGTGTTAGTGTCAGTTATAAAGGTGGAGTAGGGTAGGTGTGAGGTTGTGTTTGTGTTAGCAGTATAGGTGGAGCAGGGTAGGTGTGAGAGTGTGTTAGTGTGAGTAATATAGATGGAGTAGGGTAGGTGTGAGGGTGTGTTAGTGTTAGTTATATAGGTTTTGTAGGATAGGTGTGTGAGGGTGTGTTAGTGTGAGTAGTATAGGTGGAGTAGGGTAGGTGTGTGAGGATGTGTTAGTTTGAGTAGTATAGGTGGAGTAGGGTAGGTGTGTGAGGGTGTGTTAGTGTGAGTAGTATAGAGGGAGTAGTTTAGGTGTGAGGGTGTGTTTCGTGTGAGTAGTATAGGTGGGGTAGGATAGGTGTACGAGTGTGTTAGTGTCAGTTATATAGGTAGAGTAGGGTAGGTGTAAGGGTTTGTTAGTGTGAGCAGAATAGCAGGAGTAGGGTAGGTGTGAGGGTGTGTTAGTGTGAGTAGTATAGATGGAGTAGGGTAGGTGTAAGGGTGCGTTAGTGTGAGTAGTATAGATGGAGCAGGGTAGGTAGAAGGGTGTTTTAGTGTCAGTTTTATAGGTGGAGTAGGATAGGTGTGTGAGGGCGTGTTAGTGTGAGTAGTATAGGTGGAGTAGGGTAGGTGTGAGGGTGTGTTAGTGTGAGTAGTATAGAGGGAGTAGGGTAGGTGTTAGGGTGTGTTAGTGTGAGTAGTATTGGTGGAGTAGGGTAGGTGTGTGAGGGTTGGTTAGTTTGAGTAGTATAGGTGGAGTAGGGTAGGTGTGAGGGTGTGTTAGTGTGAGTAGTATAGATGGAGTAGGGTAGGTGTTAGGGTGTGTTAGTGTGAGTAGTATTGGTGGAGTAGGGTAGGTGTGTGAGGGTTGGTTAGTTTGAGTAGTATAGGTGGAGTAGGGTAGGTCCTACTCTACTCCACCTATACTACTCACACTAACACACCCTCACACACCTACCCTACTCCACCTATACTACTCACACTAACACACCCTCACACCTACCCTACTCCACCTATACTACACACACTAACACACCGTAACACCTAGCAGAATAGGGTTCAAAAAAGAACCAAGAGGCAAAAAGTGGAGAGTGAACAAAGGGTAGCAGCTAGTGGTGAGGTGAATCCTACCAATTCACCTGAGGCAGCTGTGTTTGCCACAGTGCGGGGGTAAAGTTGCAGTCCCTGCTGGCTGAGATGTCCAGCCAAAGACTCCCGTCTGTTGGGGAAATTTGTATGCCGTGCAGGTAATGAGTGCTGAACTACGCAGGTTATACTCACAGTCCCACTGTATGAATACAGATCTGATCGAGGGTATGAGACAAGCTCCTCCGTGGGTCTAGATGAATGGCGTGTAAAACGGAGGCCACCCGTTACACTATAAACCCTTGAGCCGAAGACCAGTCAGCTGTTTTGGCGTGCGGCTCCAGACAATAGCACGTGTGCTTGTGACGTCCCGCTGACGCGTTTCGTCCAATACGAGGACTTTTTCAAAGCGGATATATATATATATATCCGCTTTGAAAAAGTCCTCGTATTGGACGAAACGCGTCAGCGGGACGTCACAAGCACACGTGCTATTGTCTGGAGCCGCACGCCAAAACAGCTGACTGGTCTTCGGCTCAAGGGTTTATAGTGTAACGGGTGGCCTCCGTTTTACACGCCATTCATCTAGACCCACGGAGGAGCTTGTTTCATACCCTGGATCAGATCTGTATTCATACAGTGGGACTGTGAGTATAACCTGCGTAGTTCAGCACTCATTACCTGCACGGCATACAAATTTCCCCAACAGACGGGAGTCTTTGGCTGGACATCTCAGCCAGCAGGGACTGCAACTTTACCCCCGCACTGTGGCAAACACAGCTGCCTCAGGTGAATTGGTAGGATTCACCTCACCACTAGCTGCTACCCTTTGTTCACTCTCCACTTTTTGCCTCTTGGTTCTTTTTTGAACCCTATTCTGCTAGGTGTTACGGTGTGTTAGTGTGTGTAGTATAGGTGGAGTAGGGTAGGTGTGAGGGTGTGTTAGTGTGAGTAGTATAGGTGGAGTAGGGTAGGTGTGTGAGGGTGTGTTAGTGTGAGTAGTATAGGTGGAGTAGAGTAGGTGTGAGGGTGTGATGGTGTGAGTAGTATAGGTGGAGTTGGGTAGGTGTGATGGTGTGTTAGTTTAAGTAGTATAGATGGAGTAGGGTAGGTGTGATGGTGTATTAGTGTGAGTAGTATAGGTGGAGCAGGGTAGGTGTGAGGGTGTGTTAGTGTGAGTAGATTAGGTGGAGTAGGGTAGGTGTGAGGGTGGAGTAGGGTAGGTGTGAGGGTGTGTTAGTGTGAATAGTAAAGGTGGAGTAGGGTAGGTGTGTGAGGGTGTGTTAGTGTGAGTTATATAGGTGGAGCAGGGTAGGTGTGCAGGTTTGTTAGTGTGAGTTATATAGGTGGAGCAGGGTAGGTGTGCGGGTGTGTTAGTGTCAGTTATATAGGTGGAGTAGGGTAGGTGTGAGGGTGTGTTAGTGTGAGTAGTAGAGGTGGAGCAGAGTAGGTGTGATCGTGTGTTAGTGTGAGTAGTATAGGTGAAGTAGGGTAGGTGTGTGAGGGTGTGTTAGTGTCAGTTATAAAGGTGGAGTAGGGTAGGTGTGCAGGTGTGTTAGTGTCAGTTATAAAGGTGGAGTAGGGTAGGTGTGCGGGTGTGTTAGTGTCAGTTATAAAGGTGGAGCAGGGCAGGTGTGACGGTTTGTTAGTGTGAGGATTATGGTAGACATAATAAACTTTGTGTGAGCTTCCCTATGTTAAGTAACAAGGAGATAACTGACTTTGCTATAGGTTTAGAGTCATTATTATGAAGGGTCATTGAATACTTTCATTCCCGGAGAAGCCTCATTTAGTTATAACACAACCAGTAGCGTCCTGCGTATAAACCTCATTCTGTCATCCAGAAACCATACATACACAACATAAATAAATATAGGAGGTAAACATCAGACTCTGACAGACGCATCGCAAGTCTGTCGCCAACTATAAATATGTTTTGCTTATTATATAAATATAGAAGATCCAATTTATCATAGCAGGCATTGGATACATAGTACCTGCACACTCAGTCACCGCCTGCACCACATGCTAATTAGATTTATCCTGCGACAGAAGAATGGTGAAAATACATAAATCACGTTAATGAGTGATTCACAGACCACGCTCGACACTTTACTGGATTTTTTTTGTCAAATGCAAAAATCAGTCACATTTCCCCCACAAAGACGTCTAATGATATGCAGATTGTTATAGATCCCTGGGTAGGGTTTACTTCATCAGTCACCTTGGGGCTGATCCTGAACTACAGCCGCCGCCGTGGTTACGGCAGCCGTACGCGTAAGATCGGCAGTTTTGCCGATCTGCGCATGTGCCGGGCAGATGTTGCCCGGTGTAGTTAGGGAACACGTTCCTTAGGATTGAGCGTCCCTAACTATTGTGTAGATACAGTTTAAGGGGTCGTTCCCCGCCGTAACTACGCAACAGGTACGGAAGGAATGCGGGAGGAGTTAAGGAAATGAGGGCGGGAGTGTGGCTTTGGGCAGTTATGCTCCTGTGGCCGCTGTAATTTCACACTGTTACGCCGGCCTCGTGGTTGAGTGTCAGGGGGGAATGCATGCCGATACGCTGTGCGTTAGTATACACAGCGCTTCGGCGGAAGTCTGGATCAGGCCCCTTGTACCAAATCCAGAGTGTAAAATTAAGAGGAAAACAGGTGGAAAGTTACACCTGGGCAAAACCATGATTAGCTTCAAGTTTAGACTTTGCATGCAGGGAGAATACTTTGCATTTGCTTATTGTTCACAGATACTGACCAGTTTTAATACGGAACTGTTATTTAGGCTTGGGTTTGATATATCGCCTCTCCTCTGCAATTTTACATGGTTTTACCCAGGTGCCAAT
The DNA here is from genome assembly GCA_011038615.1 of Limnodynastes dumerilii. NCBI lineage: Eukaryota > Metazoa > Chordata > Amphibia > Anura > Limnodynastidae > Limnodynastes > Limnodynastes dumerilii. The sequence continues at coordinate 50,394 of WWET01001971.1, forward strand.
TTCTACCTTTGTTCCTCAGGGCTGATTCAGAGTTGCACTTACACTTTTATTTAGGTGTAAGTATAGACTTGAGCAATACCATGTTGATATGCAAGGGGCGGCAAATTTAAATTGCAGAGGTGAAATTTCTTCATTCAACTTTATTTCATAGATTAAACATAAAGCTATGCAATATTTGAGTTCTGCGTGCAAAAGTAATGTATTGTCTCTGCATGTAAAAGATTTAAGATTAATTAGCACCTCTTACTTTGCAAAACGGTTTATCTGAACTGTACACTTGCACCTGTTTCACCCTTACTCCCAAACTCTGAATCAGCCCCCTTATTTTCAAACTCTGGATTTAGTCCAATGTGTCGCCCCTTAAGCTTGTTAGAGGGCTCATGCAGCTCCTTGTCTGAAAATGTGAAAAAAATTGTTAAAAAGTAAATAAAAATAAAAATGTTCAGTATGGTTGATGTTGACATATGAATAAAATTAATTTGCACCCTTCACATTGCAATGTGGTGTATCCCAATTTAGATGTCATTTAGTTTTTCGTGAAATGATAGCTTGCACCTATACGGAAGGCTGCTTAATACACCGGACCACTGGGGTGCTCTACAATAGGGTGCACTGTCCACCTGGTGGGGCTCCTCACCCTGCAAGTATCGCAGCTTATGTATGTCAGAAGTCCGTGCGCGCTAATTACATACTGGCGTATTGGAACGCAGTGCGACCATTGCTGCATTCCAATGTGTAGGTAGGTCAGGGCGGATTGAAAAACGATGCGTTACGTTATGCATGGTGGGCGGGGTTATGCATGAAAATCGTACAGTAAGGGCTTATGTACGATATTGCATACTGGACGAGACCCTTTCATGTGTAGACAAGTAAGGACGAAGGTGTTAGAAAGTGAAGGTGATTTGATTCCTGGAGTCCCAAAGAGTCATCCACCAATAGAAAAGTGTTTAACAGGTGAGGTATACTGCTAAATACGGCCCTTATTCGCAGGGGTCATTTTCGACAGCACATTTCCGAAGACGGACCTGAAGCAAAATTTCCTGCTCCACTGTAAAAAGTAAGCTCTGATCTATATTTCCCCTAACCCCAGCCCAACACACCCTAACCCTCTCCTTCCATTACCCTACCCTACCCTTCCCTTCCCCACAATCTGACCCTAACCTTCCCCTTATCCGATCCATCCCTTCCCTTCAGCATAACCCTAACCCTTCCTTCCCTGCAGCTTAAACCTAACCCTCCCTTCCCTACAACCAGACCATAACCTTCCTCTTATCTGATCCATCCCCTCCCGCAGCCTAACCCTAAGACTACCCTGTCAAACTACATCCCCTCCCCGCAACCTGACCCTAAGACTTCCTTCCCCACAGCCTTACCCTAAGACTGCTCTACCAGTGCACTAACCCTAACACTCCCCTCCCTGTGCTACTCACCTGTCAGGATCACCCCCTCCCCGCAGCCTAACCCTAAAACTCCTTTCCCTAAAGCCTGACCCTAACCTTCCTCTTATATGATCCATCAATTCCCTGCAGTCTAACGCTAACTCTACCCTTTTCTGATCCATCCCCCCCGCAGCCTAACCCTAAGACTACCCTGTCAAACTACATCCCCTCCACGCAGCTTGACCCTAAGACTACCCTACTGAACTACATTCCCTCCCTGGAGTCTAACCCTAAGACTACTCTGTCAATCTACATCCCCTTCCTTGCAGCCTGACCCTAAGGCTATCCTGCTAAAATACATCACCTCCCCGCAGCCTAACCATAAGACTACCCTGCTACACTACATCCCCTCCCCGCAGTCTAACCCTAACACTACCCTGCTACACTACATTCCCTTCCCACAGTCTAACCCTAACACTACCCTGCTACACTCCATCCCCTCCCCGCAGTCTAACCCTAACACTACCCTACTACACTCCATCCCCTCCCCACAGTCTAATCCTAACACTACCCTGCTACACTCCATCCCCTCCCCACAGTCTAACCCTAACACTACCCTACTACACTCCATCCCCTCCCCACAGTCTAACCCTAACACTACCCTACTACACTACATCCCCTCCCCACAGTCTAACCCTAACACTACCCTGCTACACTCCATCCCCTCCCTGCACTAACCCTAACATTACCCTGCTACACTCCATCCCCTCCCTGCACTAACCTGTCCATCTATCAAACCGTCAGGAATCTTTGGGTCCCTCAGGCCTGTGCTGTGAATTTCTGAATGGGGACATGTCTGCCATACACACAGGTGACAATTAGCTGTCGGCTGTGTGAATGTGGGAAATGGCAGTTTCACCCAACCCTTAACCCTTTCCTAACCCAAATCCTCCCTTTCCGCAGCCTAACCCTAACCTTCCCCTCCTTCAGCCCTAACCCTCCATGCCCGCAGCCTTACCGTCCTCAGTTTATGAATACACACACAGAGAAGTATCTGACATTACCCCGGCAACTCGTAACTAGCATATGATAATATCGCAAGTCAATCTTCATTCAGCATGCATCACATCCACATATCAGAGCAGATGTTACATGAACATCTGACACAAGTGCTCTCCTTTATATGGCTTACTTCTACTTTGAAATGCTGCAATGTGACATACATTTTGTGTGTTCCTTTCCTTTCTCTCTCCCACTCATGGACTGAACCAGAAACTCTTTTGTTTATTTTTTTTTTCTTGTGTATTTTAAGAAACGTCAGAAAAAATCATGGTGAAAATGTTGTAAGACGACAAAATCTGTCAGAACGAAGGAAATGTATAGCCCGCTATTCAGCCGGGGAAAGGAGCGCTTCTGACAACATTAAGTCATAAGTAATTCATTACAATCCACAAGAAGGAAATCACAAAGTCCCTGGAACAAAGACAGGTAGAATTGCCTCAAACAAACCGTTCTTTTGTGCTTCTCTGCAGCAATGACTGAATGGAGCATTAAACCCCTTGCAAAATACAACTCCATAATACGAGCTGTGCAAGATCTACAATGATTATTATTGGGCCTTTTATCTGTCGCTCAGAGTAAAATACACTGTAGAGGGGGGGGGTTTGTCTGCCCCAGGGTGAATAAATGGGCTCCCTTGCAGAAGAAATGGGTGGTCAGACATTAAACAAGAACATTGGGCCAGAACCAGAACAACGCTTGTGAGCGAATTTACGCGTGGCGGAGATGTAAAATCGCCTTTTGGTAAGTACTGCGCATGTGCACTATAGAATACGCTCAGTAACGTAGCATAATTGTGAACGTATGGGCCATTCACGTATGTGTCACGTAAATACTTACGTGTGGGCGTGCCAATTTTACGTTACTCCAAAATACGTCTGAAATACGCTATGTAGGCGGGGGTTGTATTTAAAGTGTACAGTATGGGCGTGCTTAGCTGCGTAAATTCGTGTTGCCCACACGTACGTTTGCGGATCACTGCGGTTACCTTGGCCAAAGTTAAGGTAGGGTTTGGAAAGCGTATCTTGACAAAATACGTACATTCAAGGGGTGTACCTAGGGGAGTGTATAGAAGGTACGCACGTGTAAATACGCTACGCGAGGAAACATGCAGCAAACGTAGTTCTGGATATACCCCAGTAGGCCAAATCCAGACCAGGTAGTTTTACATAAGCAATGCACAACTAAGTTATGCACTACTAAGTATAACGCCCTCCCCCTGGCACTCTCCCTGGCACTCTCCCTGGCACTCTCCCTGGCACTCCCCCTGGCACTCCCCCTGGCACTCCCCCTGGCACACACATAACTTAGCTGTTTTATGTTTTCAAAACCCTACAAAAACTTTTCCTTGCGTATTTCTGACTGTGTGCATCGCCTTGTCGTACCTAAGTGCCTGACCCCGCCCACACTGCACCATTTAAATGCCTCCCTCCGCCCACAATGTGTATTTTCGGATGTCACGCCCTGCTGTACGGAGTTATGATGCGTAACATCTGCCGCGTATGCGCAGGGCGTTCCCACAGCCAGATTTACGCATGCCACTTGCGTAAAATTAGCTGTCGTTATTAAGTCTGGATCTGGGCCAGTAACTTCACATTTACACAGGTGTAGTGGAGGCTCGTCAGAAATATGTGTATGCTGGGAGCCATTTCTTACAGTATTTACTTGCAATACATAAAATATACCTAAAGCATCAGGTGCAGCGAAAGTCCATCACTCCGTTTTGCATTAAATAATAGAGATCAGAACGTTGATCTGGCGATCAAAATGAAACACCAACAATTCTAAAAATGTATATAACTACCATTTAAATAAGCACTGTATTTCATCCTATGCTATATTCAAAATCACTAAATTACCGTTACATATAATGGGGTAGATCCAGAACTACGTTTGCCGTACGTTTATTCGCGTAGCGTATTTTTGTATGCGTAAATTCGTTACACTCCCCTCGGCACACCCCTTGCACGACATATTTTGTTAAGATACGCTTTCCAAACCCTACCTTAACTTTTTCCAACGTAACCGCAGTCATACGCATACGTACGTATGGGCTAGACAAATTTACGCAGCGAGGCACGCCCATACACTTTAAATACCACCCCCGCCTACTTCACGTATTTCAGACGTATTTTGGACACACGTAAAATTGGCACGCCCACACGTAAGTATTTACGTGACACATACGTGAATGGCCCATACGTTCACAATTACGCTACGTTACGGAGCGTATTTTCTATGGTGCGTATGCGCAGTACTTACCAAAGGGCGATTTTACGTGTCCGCCGCGCGTAAATTCGCTCCGAAGCGTTGTTCTGGATCAGGCCCAATATGACATTTAGAACAATCAGTTGCAAGAACCTTTATGTTTTCAGTAAATTATCGGTACCATCTTTTATGTAGCTGAATGATACAAGGGTCCACTTGACATGGTTGTTTTTAGGTACAGAAAAATAGCTAAAACCAAGGTGTAATTTCACGCCATAGGCGGCCACTTAGTCAACCAGATGCAAACGCTGACTGCGTAGAGACGATGGACCACTTTGAGTTGAGTAGAAACATCAGAAACTCATTTGGTCGCCATCCCTGTATCAGGACCTAATAAATCTTTTATATAAATGTCTTATACGACATAATACATAATAAACGAACAAGCTAAAACCGGGTTTGGGAAAGTAGAGATGTTGCCCATAGCAACCAATCAGATTCTAGCTTTTCTATTACATACTAGAATCTGATAGAATCTTAGTAAATCTGGCCCTGTGAAGTTCCTATACGATGACAGCACCACATTCCAGGCTGTGAACCATTTTGTTGGCTTTTCAGTCTCCATGTCGCATTATCTTTTCATCGTAACCCCCCCTTGCTCAGGTCTGTCCGCCAGAGAGTGCCCTTGTTTTAAGTCATTACCCCTGAAACGACCACATTTCAATAAAAGATAAGAAATATTGTTTTCCTACCTATTAATATAACATTCATTGGCAATTGTGTCACAATCATAGCAACGAGCTTTCTCTCCGACTAGGAAGGAAAACAAAAGTAGCTTTGAGAACCTTTATCCAGAACAGGGGGATACGAATTACTGTCAGAAAATCACAATAAAGAGGTGTTAGAAATTCCAATGTACCAGCTATTATGTTTCTGTTGTTAGGTTTGAAGTTTACAGTGGCGGCTTTTAAATATCTGTCGTCAATGGTTCATAATGGGAGAACAGCAAGTGTCCTTCTGAAGCCAGGTAAAAATATTAGAGGTCAGTGTTATGGTGCTTTGTCCATCTCTATAACCAGTGGTTTTTTGGAGAACCATCAACATAAGAACATGAAACTCACACAAACGTTGCTAACGCTGATGAAGAAAAACTCATATAGTAAATGGATGAATAGCAATGAACAAATCGCTGAGGACAAAGACTAACACATTAGAGATATGCGAAGGAACATAAAAGCATTAAATAGTTTATATAGAATAGCATTAAAGCAAGAGGTCAAGGAAAGGTTTCATGGAAGACTGAAACAATCCATTATCCCGGGGTGTGAATGTGGACATATCTACGGGGGGCTAAATATAAAGCATAATAACAGCTAATTCTCTCCTAACAATTACTTGTGTCATAAGAAAGTAAAGATATAGAAGATCGGTAGAGTTACATAAAACTAAGTGCATTTCTAACACTAAATATGCAAACAAGGACATGATCAACATGGCTTTAATGGATCCGCATGAATACAAATTGTATTGCCTTATAGAGTGCCACAAAGTTATACACATTGGGCCTGATCCAGAACAACGCTTCGAAGCGAATTTATGCGTGGCGGAGATGTAAAATCGCTGTTTAGAACGCAGTGCGCATGCGCACCATAGAAAATACGCACATTCACGTAGCGTAATTGTGAACATATGGGCCATTCACTTATGTGTCACGTAAATACTTACGTGTGGGCGTGCCAAATTTACGTTACTCCAAAATACGTCAGAAATACGTGAAGTAGGCGGGGGGTTGTATTTAAAGTGTATAGTATGGGCGTGCTTAGCTGCGTAAATTCGTTCAGCGTACGTGTGCGTATGACAGCGGTTACGTGTGAAAAAGTTAAGGTAGGGTTTGGGAAGCGTATCTTGACAAAATACGTCCGTGCAAGGGGTGTGCCGAGGGGAGTGTAGCGAACTTACGTGCACGAAAATACGCTCCGCGAATAAACGTACGGCTCGCGTAGTTCTGGATCTACCCCATTATCCCACTGATGTCTAAATTCCATAACACACACAGGTTATTTCTGTAATGGAAACTGGTGTTACTGGGCCTGTGGGTAAGTAGTGGGTTGCCGATACAAACGGTCCTTTTTCGAAAGAACCATTTCATACAAGTGCTTTTCAATTAATTGGGAAATTGATTGCCTCTGATTTCATTACTCTCACCCTAACCCTTTCACTACCCTAAACCTCCCCCTTCACTACCCTAATCCTAACCCTCTTCTCCCTACAGCCTAACCCTAAAACTCCTGCTACCTGCAGGCTGGCCCTAACCCTCTTCTTCCATTACTCTAACCCTAATTCTCTCCTCCCCGCAGCCTGACCCTAAATCTCCCTTCCCTGTAGCCTAACCCTAACCTCCCTGCAGCCTAGCCCTAAGACCCCCCCTACCCACAGCCTAACACTAAGACTCCCCTCCCAAGAGCCTAACCCTGAAACTCCCCTACCTACAGCCTAACCCTAACCCTCCCTTTCTATTACTCTAACCCTAACCCTCCCCTTTGCTGACCCTAACCCTAACCCTCCGTTCCCCAGAGCCTAACTCTAAAAAAGCCTCCAGGCGTGTCTGCGGTGGGGGTCTGCAGCGGGTCCGATGGATACTAATGCAGAGGAGGCTCTAACTCTCTTTTCATAACAGAGGGCAGCAAAACGACTAGGGTAACTATGCCCAGCTTCACCCCAGGTCATAAACTACTGATGCCTTATATTGCCCTATGAGGTATGAGTGGAACAGACATGGACGCAGGGATTGGATACAAATTCCACACATACAGATAAGGCCACGGTCAGTAATTAAACTTGCAAACAGAAAATAATGCAGAAGTCTGGATGAATATGCAGAGAGAATAGCAATACCAGACACTGTAATAGAAAGTCCCGCTACGCTGGTGATCACAGCCTAGTGTCTTGCTCAGACGATGATGGAAGTGTAACTTATGTTTCAAAAGGCCAGAATGTGTCCCAAACATACGGGACCAAGGGAAAAAGGCCGAGGACCTGGTTTATTATGGGAACTATTGATCTTCTCTTTATGTTTTAGAGTTTTTGCTTTTTCTGTTGAATGGGAATGAGCAGCAGTGAGAGGACAAGCACAGTATGTTGTCATGGGTCCCATGACATTTGACTGATTCCTTTTGTAGGGAATGGATTAACGGGCAATCCTGAAGTCTGGACGTGCGTGAGTAGCGTATTTCCCTCTCACAAGTCCAAAACTTCATCTTCACCTTTCAAACAGGTCCCTCTGCATAAAGGTCACGTTCACAATGCTGGCTCATACAAAGGACTTAGGGGATGGCTTATTTCCGACACTGGTACAGACGACAGTTGTATCGCTTCTGTATCGGTGATAGAAATAGTAGCAATACAGAACATTCTAATGGGTAACGGGTGTTACGTCAAGTTTCACAGTTTGACAATTACTCATTTCCAGTAGTGGATAAGTTGGGGTGAGGCAGCAGGACATGGAGGGTTAAGAATAGGCTGCCAGAATGGGAAGGTTAGTGTTAGGCCATGGGACAGGGAGAGATAAAGTTAGGCAGCTAGAAGGGAAAGGTTAGGGGGAAGGTTAGGGATGGCTAGAGTACCTATCGCTATTGGAATTCTTTGAAGACCCTCCGGGCACTGTTACAACATTTTCTTCCTGCAGTTGTCTCACAAGAACACTGCCGTCACCGCTTTACAGTCGGGACGCAGTTTTTCGCAAATCAACTCTTCTAAAATGCGAATCATACCCAGGACTTACCCGAGTCCTTACTGTACAGAAAGCAGCAGTGAGTGTGCTGCATTCCAATGAGTGTTAGACTTATCACACATGCACAGTCCACTTGCATCGGGTACTTCCACGTTCTTAGTATGTAAGTGCTTTGGACCGGATTCACATCTAAGAAGTTAGGTGCGTATTTTTAAGAATGTACCTACTGCGCACATAGAACATTTATGCAGCCTATGTACCAATTAGGTGTGTAGATTGCTCCGTATTGTCTTTACAGACCGTACAGAATAGTTTAGGAAGAAAGAGGTGTACTAATGCTGCCTCGGGGAGTGATTAGGCAGAAGTGGGAGGGGGGGTATTAAGATTAGCCGGGGAGGGCTGAGAAAGGGCGAGAGAGGCAATGTCTTCTTAAGAGGGAAACTCCGAACGGTAAGATAAGGTAGTCCTAGGGCACTCTTAAGGGCAATAAGGTACCTAAAATGGGGGATGGGTTGGGGGCAGGACAAATGAGTTATGTGCGAATCTGTCCTACGAAGGGTATGAATCCAGTCCACTGTTGTTATTAGGTCTGCATCCGGTCCATTTTCACATGTCTCTATTGATATATAGCATAGATAACTTCTACTTCACTTCTACTGTATATTTACTTTTCTGCCTATTTGAATTCCACTGCTTACATTGCGTCTCAGAAGTGAGGATTGGAAGGTGTAGTCAAGGATACAATTTGCATACTGGTCAGGTTAATTAGCATGATAAACAGCTTGATTTGCATGACAAACACGCCAACCACAGAGCCCCTCATCACTGCCACGAATTGACAGATCCATATTAAACAAGGAAATCCCATTTTATTCTGTATCTATTTACACCGTCAAGGAGAACTTTGCCTCCTAAACATGGTCCAGATTCACAGTGACGTAATTTCTGTCTTACGTGCGTTGTTTTAAGAATGCATAGTAGCTTATATACGCTATCTAGGTACTATTTCTGTACGTAGATTGCGTAATTACGCCGGGAAACACATCGTAACCCCCTAACCCAGCCCTCTCTTCCTAATTTCCTTCCCTCCCCCGCCCAGAGCTGCCCGCCCCTTCGTCCGTAACTACGCTGTAGTTACAGACGCTAGATCAAAATAATACCGGCGCATGCGCAGAACGGCATTTCTGCCATTCTTACCCATACGGCCACCGTAAAAACGACAGCGGCCGTAGGGCTGGATCAGCCCCAACGGGCCTGATCCTGAACTACGCCGATGCGCTGGGCTTACTAAAGCACAGCGTATCGGCGTTCAC
>WWET01001971.1:89421-105928 GCA_011038615.1 Limnodynastes dumerilii
TGCACCTCACCATCCTCCTCCCCCACCCTCCCCGCAGCTCCCCGCCCAATCTAAATCCTCCCACTTCTAACTAAAAACTCCCCGAGGCGTCATTAGCCACCTCTTTCTTTCTAAACTACTTCTTGGCAATCTATACACCTAATCTATACCTATCTATACACCTAACTGGTACGTAGATTGTGGAAATGTATTACTTACATTCAGCACATTACACACCTAAGAAGCCGGAGCTTCTTAGGTGTGAATACAGTCCATGGGATAGAATTGTGCTGTTCCCACCTCATAACCTAACCCTCTTTATATGGACTGAGCCACCAGTTTCCTATCCTCAAAACGGCCGTCCCCAACATTGGGGAATAGGGGACCAGATTCAGAGACCCGCTTTCGCGAGTAGTTGCATGGGCATTTTTAGGATCGTATCAACTGCGCATGCGTAGTAACTTTTTCCAAGCAAGTTACGTAGTATTGACGCACGGAAGTCCATTAGGCACAGACTTGTGAATCGCACTTGGGGACATACGTGTGGAGGGGCATGGTTCAAATCCGTACGGTCAAAGTTACGTGAAAGTGGGTGGGGGGAGGCATTTAAATGACTATTTGAGGGTGCGGTTAGTTAGATACGCACGTACAGAAGAAATATATGTATGTAAATGCACACGTACAGTTAAGGTTGCCCTACGGAAGCTGAAGTCACCGATTACATGGCTGTGTGAGGTGAGTGTCATAAGTGTTGCCTTACTATGTGCGTGCATATAATTGCGTACTTTAAACAAACGGATCTGTGAATACGGCCCAGGATCTTTAAAGCTTTTGCGCAGGATGATATGTCTTCATGTAGTAGAGAGTCTGCCTTCATGAAATAACGTACAACATTTTAAATGCATCTTTTATTGGACTTGGCAATAAATTACTCAACTATTTTCCCCTTCATCTCTGGAAAAAGCAAACGAATATATAAGCAGCAAAGGAGGAAAAAAAAATATGAAATAAAGTTGATGCAATACATCTTCAAATAAGTGACACAAGACCAGGTTTCTCTTTTAATACTTTATTGATGGATAAATCATTTCAACTTTTTTTATGTTCCAGAAGATCAGCAAAATAAGTGCGAATATAAATCAAACGGCAAATAAAAGTTAGTGATTGCTTAAAAAATAAGGTAGGTGAAACATTCATGAAAAAAATCCTGTCCCTGTACACTTTGATGGCTTATCTGATGAAACTCTCTTTATGTTCTTAAACTATGGAAGTAAAATTTGGTTGACTCACTGAGAAGTGCAGATGAACCCAAATGGTTGTAAAAGACGAAGCAGGGAAATGTAACGATATGTAGAATAGGGCGATAGAAAACGTTTAAATCACTCTAATAATGTGTTCGTGGAGACAGCCATGTTATAGAAGAAATTAGCGTTAGGGCTGTCAATCATCCGAAATAATTCTGAACAATTTGTGAATTGAAACTGGAATCCAGAGATTGGTGGCTAGCTACCCTAGCTGATATAGGACCTGATTCACAGGTAAGAAAATGTGGCTTTTTAGGGGCGTATATTTAGGAAGGGATACACTGTGCATGTGTAGTAACTTAATATACACAACTTACGCAGGACTTAAGAACGGGATGGCTCTGAATCACCACTATGAACCTATTTCTTCAAGTTTTGTAATGACTTAAGAATGAAGGAGCATTCCGGGAAGACTTCAGAATGAAGATAAGAAGAGTGGGTGGAGGGAGCCATTTAAATGAGGAAATCTGGGTGCAGTTAGGCAAAAATGCTCTTAATTAGCCTCCCTACGCACACAACTAAGAACTTAAAGATATGGTAGGCCTATGGTATTCGTAAATCGTTTAAGAAGCTGAAAAACGGGGGCGTGTCAGGGGAGTCGCTTTGCTACTTTTTGCGTATAATTAAGAACCTAAATTATTCTGTGAATACGGTCCAATATTTCTTAAGAATGATTCTTCTTTCTTACTATCTTTTATCTTCCTCTTTCAGGCAGGTGACTTTCTGAGGCCGTCATTTGCAGGCTGACTGGAAGATCTACAACAGATCTCCAAATTACCCTATGCACAATGGCCTCAGACTGTTGTCATCAAAGGGATTCAGGGAGATCAGGGTATCAGTCCCTTCCCCCTATAGCTTCTGATACAATGAATGGAAGCTGCAGGTTGAGAGACAGACCTTAAGCTCCCTACATCACTGATCCATTGCAGCCTCTCATACTTGCAGATAATCTGTGGCTCCTATCTCCTATGAGCAACAGCGGTGGCCTTAGAATACCGGATACAATGGAGAATGCCCTCTTCAGCCAGTGCCTCCACTGTCTTTTTGCAGTTTAGTCTCTGTGACAATCCACTGCTGTAGACAAAGGCTTCAGCCTATGAGTCATCACTTTCTGCAGAGTGAGACAAGAGAAACCTCTAGCCAGCGATGACTCATTCACACACTGGGAGAGAAACTTCCTCTTAGGTTTGTCAAGTGACCTCTCTGGCTGCTGGCTGAACACATCTCCTGCGGGAGATGGGGGAATATCTGTGAGCCTTTTCATTTTTTAAGAAGAAACTCAAAAAAAAATATCGTTCACAAGTTCATTTATTTCAGTAACTCAACTTAAAAGGAGAAACTGATATATTATATAGACTTGTTACATGCAGAGTGAGATATTTCAAGCCTTTATTGGTTTTAATTTTGATGATTATGCTTAGAGCTTATGAGAACCCCAAAAGCGAAATTTCTCAAAAATTAGAATATTACATGAAATATATATATACAAAAAAGGTTTTTAAATACAGAAATGTCAGCCCTCTGAAAAGTATAATCATGCTTATCTACTCAGTACTTGGTTCTGGCCCCTTTTGCACAAATTACAAATACCCAGATAATGCATTGCCATCTCCATCATAGAACACAGATTGCCATAGAACAACAGTCCCGGAGAGATACTGACCAGTCACTGGGGTATACATCTAGGGCCGTATTCACAGGCACGGACATGTGAATCGCACTAGGGGACATATGTACGTACTTGAACTTACATGAAAGTAGGTGGGGGGGGACATTTCAGTGAACTCATGAGGGTGCGGCTATACATCGCACCGACAGGAGACATATACGCAAGTAAGTACACACTTAAAGAACAGAGTGGTCTATGGAGGTGTTAGTCCACGATTGCACGGGCGGGAGAAGGGAGTGTCGCGGGTGTTGGTGGGTGTGGCCTTAATACTTCCATGCGTACTTTTAAAAAACGGATCTCTGAATACGGCCCTTAGGGAGGGACAGGTGATACGTTGCCCATAGCAGCCAATGACATGATTGCTTTCTTTTACCTAATGATAGCTACAATATAATTGGCAGATTTATGTTCACTGCAAAAGCTGCATTAAATATATACGGTACTATCGCCTGTCTCAATATCACAGTTACATCACAACACTCTGTTTCACACATGACAAAGACTGAGAAGACATTACCCTGACTCTCAATGACTCAGTGTGAGAGATGTCAGTCCTAGCAGAGAGAGCTGCAGACAGTGCACATCACAGATTGCTAATTATCATTCCAAATTCCTCTCAAATTGCAGATTCTGAGAAAATCGCAGCAAGCAGAATTTCTGGGCATTCAGAGACTGAAACGCTGCTCACACTGGACATGTTGTATGCGTACACAATTCAATACACTACAAAACTTTTTAACACAGACCTTTTGATGTTGTTGCACTTTGCTCAATATCTGCTCTGTGAGACGGATCAGGTCGTTATCTCAGGTCAGGTGTCTCCTAATGACTGCCAGCTGTCAGGTGAATCTGCATCACAGGGGAAGTGATCTCCCAAATCTTCCTGGATTAGACTATTTGCTTGTATCTTTTGTCAGGTTTGTCTCTGTTCATTAAGGCTGTGATGGTATTGTATGTTTTATAGGACCATGTTTATCTCAAACTCTGCAGAGATGCATAAGAGTTATATTTGTCTATTTTTTTAGTTGGCGGTTAGTTTATTGTAGTCTGGTTAAGAATTTTTGGGGCTGATTCAGAGTTTGGGAGTAAAGGCAAAACAGGTGCAAGTGTTCCAAATTAACTTATGCTTTAACTCAATAAAATGTATAACTTTAGTGAAAAAAAACCCCAAAAACAGGTCAGTAATTCCCTTGGGCTCATAATTATCATCATTATCACCACTATAACAACTTAACAAACACCTTTATCTGAATTTTATTTGCAGGTTTAACACTTATCATTTTTTAATGTCTGTTATGAAAATAAGAGTGTGAGCTCCTCCCTCTCCTTCGATCCTAAACCATGATGTGAATGATCCGGAGTTTTAACGCAATTCTGTGCTGTTTCTGACTTATTCAGAGTTACAACAGTATCAATTTTGGAAAGAACGAACTAAAAATGGTCTTTCATTTAAAACATGCAAACAGATATCTGTGTAGTACACAGCCTATGCAAGTTTGCATGTTTCAAATGGATGTTTATTTTTTTTTTCATTGCAATGAAATACAAATTCTTAAACAGAACACATACCACAATTTAAAACACCAGAGCAGAATGTGCTATTCAGGCTTTTAAAAAATCATAGTGCAGTCTATGAACAGAAATGTGTTTTTAAAATAATGATAGATGATTAAATGTAACCTTTAATATTTTTAGGGCCATTTAATGCTTGAAAATGTCCTCTGTTTTACACTTACACTCTCCACTAATCTGGTGTAAAATGTTTGATGGAGGTGCAGGGAAACCAGCCTGGTACTTCACCCGGGCAAAACTAAAACCCCCATTTTCCATTTCAATATTGTGTGTGCAGAGAGCACAGAAATGAACACAGATGATTGGGTGCCTGGTGTTTGATGTACTGTACATGCTCAGAGCGATATCTCATTGTGCTTCCATCCAATAGTCGAAGTGAAAATTTTGAAGTGGCGGTATGAAAATACAGAAATAATAGAAGTGAATGGAGATTTATAGCTTTTCAATTAATTCAGTGGGAGAAGTGACGGTATGGCATACCCCCGTATACACCCTCACTTTGAGCCCTGCTTCCACCTAAACAATTGGTGTAAGTGCAGCTTCATAATGTAAAGCTTTAGTGTCATTTTTATTGGCATTAATAAAAGTAAATATTGATGGTTGCAACTGATATAGAAAATAAGGTCCATTGTACAGCACAGTTTGGGTGCTATTGGAACTATTAAAAACAAAATAATTATCACTCAGCTGCGCTAAAGACCTGCTGCAGCTTAGTTCTAGAGAGTCCACCTCCAATAAAACAAAATGTAAAGAGTGGAGGCAAGATTGCGCTGGAAACAATGAAGAGCTACTGGCATACAGGTTAATGTACAAAAAAGTATCTAAAAAATAGAGAAAACATATGGATAAAAGTCATTTAAAAAAGTCCTTATCAGATCTCCACAGATGGATTTACAAATTTTTCTCCTTATTTGTGGCGGATTGGACATTCAGGGAATGTTCCTGGTAGGCGGTGGCCTCTCAGCAGCTCATTTTTATTTGAAAAAACCTAGGATGTTGACTATCATGGGTGATGTCTGTATAGAATGGAGATAAAGAGGATGTAGTATGTATTGAGTGGTGATCACTAGGATGCTGTATGTATTGGGAAATAATCACTAGGATTCTGTATGTATTGAGTGGTGATCACTAGGATGCTGTATGTATTGGGTGATGGTCACTAGGATGCTGTATGTATTGGGTGGTGGTCATTAGGGATGTTGTATGTATTGGGTGTTGGTCACTAGGATGCTGTATGTATTGGGTTGTGATCACTAGGATGCTGTATGTTTTGGGTTGTGGTCATTGGGGGGGCAGTGACTACCTGCTTTGCACAGAGGTCACTATAAATCACTTTATTGGAATGTGAAATACTTGTCAGTAGGTTCTTTATTTTGTACTAATCCAGTTTACACATTTATTGAACCCCACCAATAGTTGATCCTGCCCACATGTGACCGCTTGTAGATTTTTTTTTCCAGGGCTACTTTAAGTTCCTAATCCGCCCCTGCAACTTATTTCCTTACATGTTACCTCAGTAAAAATATCACAGAGAAAAAGGAAACATTGAGGAAATCATATAGAAACCTAACTACATCAAAAAATATTAAACATTTCAACAATAAATAAATAAATCAACATAATAATAGAACAATGATAAAATACATAAAACGTGCCGTGCATCATACAGCAATCAATATGAAAATGAGTGCATGGTGGAAAAACACTATAGCGTAGAATCCACAATCCAAAGAAACAATCCCATACCAGAGGGGATGGAGAAACAACAGAACGTCCAGATTAGCTGGATGGTAAAGCCTTAGAGGAGAAAACTGGTACCGATGCTGGCAGGTAATTGACTCAGGAAGTGGTAAACTGGAACTATTGTCTAAGCCTCCCTTATACTTCGCAATGTGAGATTTTATTCCAGTCAGTGTCTCAGAGCCTCTCACATGCCACATTATAATGCAGTTTCTTTGCAGATTTTTAAACACACTGGATAGGATCCAACCTCCGACAAGCAGGGTTTTACATGCGGTAAATTTCCATCTTTGTGATTGGTGCATTTGCACGCATCAGAGCAGCCCGATATGAACGCAATGCACTCAATCCACACTTTCAACTTTTGACACTTATGATGGGTTACAACAGGGCAGGGGGGCATTATGTGCTTGCAAGTAGAATGGATTTAATATTACCATATTATCATGACCATGGTATGTCTTTTCCTCTCTGTCACCACCTCTGTTTACATTTGTGTACGAACACATGATCCTCACTGAGTTGGTTTACAGTTCCAGGTCTGTTTCTGTGTTTCCGTTCTAATCACTCAGGTGTGTTTAATTACTCTCGTTGACATCATCACCAGCTGATACCTTGCTTATTAAAACCTCCTTCCCAGCTCCTGCATTGTCGGAGCAACAGGTTTCATCCTCCTGCTGACGCATGTCCTCAAGCCTGCTCGTGTGTTATAGATCAGTTAAAACAGTTCCTGTGTTCGAGTTCCCTATTGTGTCTCTGATTCTAGTGTCCACTGGTTCCTGTCTGGACTGTCATTATCTCCTGCCCTCTGGTTCAAGTATTTCCAGCTGCTGTCTTTCAGTGTTTCCCATTTCTACACTCTGCATCTGGGCCATGACCTGCAGCTGACCAGCAGCCTAGTCCAACCCTACCATCAGGGGCTCTGGTGAATAAGTGCTCATTAGATAAACCCCCCACCTCTGGTCTGTGTCCGGCCTGGTGTGGAGTGTGACACATATACAGTATAGACAGAGATTTATGGAACCCAGTGGTTTAACTACAGTGGCTGCTAAAGGGCCCAGAGGATAAGTGGGACCTGTGGTAACTTAAACCCTTGTTATGAGGTCAGAGGCAGTCAGCTTCCACCCCTGTCAGGGCTGATAGATTTAAGCTTCTGATCTGCCTTTGTTTTATGTGCGAATGATAAGAGTAGTTCTCCTACCATAGCTTTTAGAGCTCAAAATTCTGTGTGAATACCTTGGACCAAATACATGCTTCTGTTCCAACTGCTCTCGGAATTGGATCCAGGATTTTGTGCTGGCAAAGCGAAGACGCTTCACCCCCTCTCACGGACTTATGTTCCCTGACCCCTAAACTTCTGTCATTCTCGCAGGGCCAAATAACTAGGGATGGGTGATAGGGGCGGTCAAAGTGGGGCAGCAGTTCATTTTTGAGGTTAAACTGGTTACTAATTCAGGGTTGGGGGCACTATTTTTGCTTTTTGCCCCTGGTGCTAAAATTTCTAGCTATGGCTCTGCGTTCTCTGTGCAAGAGTCTGGATAGTACGGAAGGGGCCTGGCACATCCACACTATACTATTGAGATAACAAATCCCCACCAGGGTAAGCACCGTATATATCCTGCTCCATCCAGTAACGCCATCAGCAATATTTCCAGAATGGATGTCTATATCCTGAGGATCCACATTCATATTTTCAGTACACTGTGAGTGCGGAGTTTGGCAAAGAGGAATCAAATAACATATCTTAAGTCTGGACTCGGCCCTGTTTCTGGCAGATGCATAGCTCTTGTGTTATGTTCACTGAGTGGCTACTGACATGCGCTGGATAGCGAAAGGCCTTCGATTAATCTTTGCCTCTGTTATATAAGCGCATTAAAACACATAGGGCTCTATTTATGGACACCGCATAAATCTGGGGAGTGATAGTGATCCAGGCTCGCTTATCATCGCAGCGAGCCTGGACACTTCACTCCCCAGATTTATAAACACTCACCTTCATCGTGAAGACTCATATGTAAAGCGCCGACGATGCAGTAAAATAGTCGCGCATGCGCCGTACACGAGTTAGAAACTCCGCTTCACCACCCCTTCACCGCTGTGTAAATATGCGGTACAGGGGGAGCCCGTTCACATGAACGGGCCCGTGATGGCAGGAGTTTCGCCGATAGTTTCCACTGGCGATGCAGGGTTTTTAAATATGAGAAAGGACATTTTGAAACGATAAGGGCAGTTTTCTATTGAAAACTGCCCCTATAACTCCAAAATGAACTCTGTAAATAGAACCCATAGTCTTCTGCAGCCCCTAGTGGTTGGGACAGACTTGGCTGCAGGTTGTGGCACCAGTGACGATCCCTAGAGAAAATATAGGCAGCGGTCTATCTGCAAACAGGATCAAAGATGCGGAGGAGCCAGGAGAAAGCCTGAAGTGGAATAGGTATATAAGAGACAATAGGTAACCCAGGGGTACAAAAAGGTATCAACCAATGGACAGTGGAACAATACAGACCAAAAAGGGTTGTCATTCACACAAGCAACAGAGGAGAGGAGAACAAACAACTGGGGAGGAGCAAAGCAAGAGCAGGAGTGCAGTAAACCCTGGAGTACACTGCGGAAGAGCAGGAAACAAGAAAAAACCCAGAGCGCTAGCAAGTCGCAGGAAAGAAATATAACCAGCAAAGGAGTGTCTCTGTCAGCTATTTACAGATTGGCTGGCCAATCAGCGTTAGCGTATTGTTCCAGCCTCCCCCACTGATTGGTGAGTGTTCAGGCTGCCATTCAACAGCCGGGATAACTCACCAGCCAGAACACATGACCTCTGTCCACCAATAAGCCTGCTGCTAGGCCACAGTGGGATTATTAACTTTGAACCAATGGCAGAGGCATAGTGGCTTGTGACAGCCCCTGACCCCTCTACTGCTAAAGGTGGCCATGCCCATCTGACCTTGTCAAACCCTCCCAGCATGTGCCCATCCCACCCCCTGCGCCAAACATCTGCACCCCACACCTATTGTGAGACCCAGCACTGATTTCCATATAAAAAATAATCGTTCGGGGAATTGAATTTTGCTCTAATGATTCCACAGTTGGAAAATGCTTCTATGCATAGTATCTACAATTACTTTATTTTATACAAAGCTAATTACAGGGGGGGCACCAGCTATCTGCATAATAATTACAAATAATACCCTTTCTGTTCTTTATTAAAAAATCCTGCAATGAATAATTCTCATTAACAACTACATATTCAAACAAACTAATTTCTGAGTCTAAATAACATTAACCCATAAAACAATCAAATTAAAAAGTAAATTAAAAAGTCATTGAAATTAATTAAAACGAGAGCAAAAGGAAAGCTCAATTAAAATCATTTCAATATCCCACCTAAGAACTGCGATGTTTTATAATATTAAGATTGGGAAGGCTACGTGGAGATTGTGATAAGAGGAAGGAGGGGGGATGTTATTGCTACTGGCTATATATATCATTAAAAGTGGTATTTATTAATTAGCGCTACAGGCCTCACAAGAGAGACCACATTCAGATCTCTGCTGCTGCGTTCGTTTTGCGCAACTGTGGATCAGACCTAGGTTACAAGACACCCACAATGCAAAGTGTTAAAGAGCAACAGTAGTTTATCGGCAAACATTACATATTAATCAGGGTGACAGCGTTTTAAGTAGCGGAGCAATTTGTCACATTCCGTTCCTTCTCCAGAATCATTTTTATAAAGGTAATCAGCAGATGTTCAACACTTACTTTATGGAGTATATAAAAATTAGACGCAAGGACATACGGTGCTGACAGACATCATATACATATCTATATATTTTGATTTTTTTTTTAACTGCAACAGACATATTTTCAGTTTACTGTTGCAATATCTCACATAACGAAACATAAAAAAGTAAGACATAATAAAATACAGATAAAAGGCGGAATCTTACAAGCCGCTTTCCTGCTTTTGAATTATGTAGAGGAGTTGATCATATCTGCCGCCGTTATTCACTTACGTGTCTGCAAATTGAAAGCAATGTTTGGCTTTAACTTTCGTATTTCGTTCTCAGATTTATGCCAGATTTAAGGGTATTAGTTTTTAGTTTCTCTGTAAAGATGCAGCAGATGGAAGGATTTGTTTGTGTTACTCACAGCCTGAAAAGTCTGTTATTATTTAATAAGAGTAAATATAGATTGGCGACTTCATCTGCAAAGTCATTTGGGGAATATTTGTAGACTTTTACCGAAAACATAAAATTACTTTCAGCATTAGATTTATTTATTTTTTATTTATTTTTCTAATTAGTTTGGGAGACATTAGATGCTGTTGTAACGAACAAAAATGTAGGGGGAATATCTAGAGCTTCAAACACTTTCCCCAAATTGATCCACTTAGAGTATCTTCCTCCTCAAAACTTACGTACAACTAAGTAACCAAATAGTGGATGATTTGCTCCGGTGTAGCTAAGCTAAATGGATTGTAATGCATGTAAAATAAATATTCAAACCAATAACAATGGACTAGATTCCGACATAGGAGACAATTCCTCCGCAATTGAGGCTAACATATGGAATTTGGTATCCTAAGTACGGCACATAGGAAACCAGGACACTCCCCTTGCGTCCAAATACCAACTAGTGAACCTAACATCAGTTATTGGGAATTTGATGGAAACACTGTTACAGGAACAAATTGTGCAATATCTTTAAGACACGCCAATACATTACATTCTGCTGAGCTGCGCAGTTTACATTTGCAGGATTCAGAAAACTTAAGGTAAGTTATGGCTTAGTTAAGTCCGTCAATATGAGCTAAATAGCAAATTGAGCACCGATAGCGAATCTACAATTATCCTGCGTTCAGATGTCTGATTGCTCAAAAAAATCAAACCCTAAGATCTGGTTCATCAAGCAGAGTAGTCCCAAGATCCTGCAGATGCTAAATGGGGTGGGGTCACTGGTGCGTTGCACGAGCTTGTGGGTAAAACGCGTTATGCAGCAGGGCTGAACATGGAAACACCTTTACTTTTATGTCATGGATGTTAGTGGATTTTGTAAAAACACATTTTGATGACACAATAGACCGGATACAGACTTTGTGAATTTGGCAAGTCACCTTACACGCAGGGACTTAAGATCCCAGGACCCGACCTTATGATTTCCGAGTTGTACCTACTTAAAATGGGGATGGTGTAAAAGCTTGGATAGAGCGGAGAAAGTTTGGCGTGCCCAATATCCATACATTTCCCCCCTCCCAGTTGTGTACACTAGAGCCACTACCCTGCAGAAGCACTTTCAGTGCCGAAGTCTCAACCCAGAGGATCCAAATCTCTACATGTACACGTGCACACGCAAACAGCCATTGTTTTCGGAAAATGACCATTTTATGTGAGTCTGGATCTAATCCAATATCTGCCATTAACTGTAAAACTTGAAAAGGTCATAGCAGAAACATTAACATTTATTTTTAATTGAAAAATCTCCCTATGAAACTATGAAGACCATAATTCTGTTCCTTTCGCCGCTGTCCTACAAATGTTCCCGGTCCTGTGAGGACGATGACAGCTGTACATCTTGCAGCTTGTTTCCATCTCATCATTTCCTTTCTCTCTGAATTAACAAGACTCTTTTGCAGACCAAACATGGGCGATGATATGTCACAAAACGCCTCTTACAGTGTTTACTGTAAAATGACTTCATTAACTATGACCTTTTCTGGAGAAATCAATAACTAATTTACAAGACAATCGTCTGGCCAGGGATAAGTGTTTTATGTGTGTTATTGTCTATATTTTCCATTGAAAGTAATGCAAAAATACAGTAGAATGAGAGCAGATTTCATCACTGCAAAATGCAATAAGAGCCTCCTGCTGCTGGATGAAGGGAAATTTGCAATGGAAATCAGTACAATATGTTTTATGGAGTGAACTTAAGATCCCGCAGCATGGTGTGAGATTGGGAATCAGTAATCAGAGTTATTGAAGGAGAGGTATCAAAGCTTAATAGGAGAAAGGATTTTTCAGTATGTAACTTGCCATGAAATTAATATGGAGAGAAGCGTCTTTGAGACATGGAAATTATAATATCGTTATGTGGCAAGAACAGTGTGAGAATGGGTTTGGAACATTAGGCTGGATGAAAGACTAGATGGCCAATTTTTAACTCAGAATGCAAAACTTTTATGTAGTAAAGGAACAAATTTAAAGCTGCAATCCCATATTGAAAATTTATTTTTATTTATTGTTTTAGTTTAGGTTTATTGCACTTGTATATTCTCATTTAATTATGTATAACAGCTCTATAAGGCAAACGGGATGTAGTTGACACTGTGGCAGTCTGTATTTCTGCACTAATACAGCCGACAACTTTCAAATAAAGAAGATATATAATTCATTGACAGCATAGAGACTTATCAGTGATCTTTTGGTGGGATATACTTATTACAGCTGTGGCAAGTTAAACCTTTCCCAAAAACAGGAAAAATTGAGCAGTGCATGGCAGGCCCACCTGCTGGGGAAAGTTAAATGAGCTTCAGAAATCATTAAAACTTTGTTTACTTACTATTCAGTAGCAGCTGGCTTCCTATAGAGATCAGACAATGGAGCTGATATCACAGAGATAGTGTATGACTCCCGAGAATTGAATAGCCAATATCAGCTCTGTTGTCTGTTGATCCCTGCAGGAAGCCATCAGCTGCTAAATGGTAAGTAAACAAAGTTTTAATGATTTAGTAATGGCCTGCTATCTAGTTTCCCCAACATGTCAATCTTAGATGGGTAGAATGATAAGACTGTATGACCAAAATAATATCACTTCACTTATATAGATACATACAGGATACCCTCTGCTCACCACTGGATTGCACCGTCTTCATATTTGTAGGCAGCAAATTTCCCAATTTCTTTCTACCCCCTTCCCCACTCCGACACCCCTGATCAATGATAAAAATATTGATATAAAGAATTGTGAGTTTTAACTAGCTAAACTGACCTTCTCTGTCTGTTTTGCAGCCTGGTATTCCTGGTCCTATAGGAGACATTAGGGATATATACAATTGTTAACAAGAGAGTCATTTGATAGGGAACTATAAAAAATGTCTCTAAGTAATACTCTATGAGATAAAGATTGCTTTGGGAGAAATTGTAGCTGCACCACTGTTGGTCAATAGCCCATAACATGTTGTAAAACAGCTTATTACAGGAATGCAAGGTAGTTACGCAGTTTTCCGTTTGTTGTCCTCTATATATTCATGTTATTAATGTTTCAGTAAAATGCTTTTAAAGAAATATTAGATTTACTCACAGTTCGAAATCTGAAGCCAATCAGATTGTAGCAATCATTTCTTCTATATAATAGAGTGATGGAAGCTACAATCTGATTAATAAAATCTACATAGAAAATATTCTGTATGAATCCCACGTGTAGAGTTCCTGGTTGGAAATTAGAAAGGGACAGTTCACAAGGGAAAGTGGGGCTGATCCAAGCCTGGCCACAAAAACGAAGGCATCCAAATGCAAGAAAATAGTCATCTTCCACAGCATCAGAAGGTGATCGCAACGTCAGCTCTGGATCCCGAAGTAAGGACAGCAGATTGCAGCAATATGACTAGATTTGTTCTCCTTCCCCAGAAAACTAAACGCCACCGCATCCTACAATGGAAGCTACATTATAATGTTTGCTGGAAATGGTGCGAGCCATTAAGTGATAATGTAAATGCACTAAAAGTTTAGTCATAATTAATATTGGCTTAATTTTTACATTTACAGTATATATATAATCAGGGCAATAGAAAGCAGCTTTTCCACACCTGTAGTATTGCGTTCGGAAGGTTAAATGTAAACACATACTCTCAAAATAGGTTGAGGATTGTGAGCCGTCAGCATCCCCCTGGACATAGACATAGACTTGTGGCCGGGGCAACAGATTTTTTGGTGAACTGCACGCACTTGTGTCTGTGTAGGTTTTTACTCCGATGATCTGGATTTCGACGGATGAAGGAAGTGCCACCAATTTTTCATGAAACAGCATCGTTGCCATAACTGCTGGGTCTACAAAAAGTCCAACGGTGACAGCTACTGTTTTCTTCATCCCAAGCCTAATGCCACCGTTTGCATTAACTTATAAATTAATTTGAGAAACTTCCATTTTCTGTATTCTGCTGCAAATATATAAGCACATCATTACTCTCCACTGACTACACCCTTCCGCCTCTGCTCTGCCACAAAATACCCTTCAGAGCACAAGCTGTGATTTTCATTCGGTCCTGGATAAGGTGTGATTGCATGTACATCTATTGTGAAAGATCGCAGAATACACAATGCCATCACTCATACATTATTGTCCTCAAAATGTCCACTCTGGTGAGTCAAACACGTTTCGGCAGCAATTTAAATACCTCTAGGATCTACATTATTCTTTTTTCCTTTTTTGACATGGTATTTCAGATAATAAGATAGGAAACTGATTCTATACAAAAAAAAAGTTTCCTTTATAGTCCCAGCGATTTTTCTCCAAAAATTTGGTTCTGAATTTTTCCCAACTGGTTTTTATTTGTAAGAACTCATGAATAGTATTTAATTCTCTTCATACAAACCCCGATGTTGTAAGTCTTTCATTTGTGAATGTACTGCGGTCAATGCGTTTTTTTCCAGGACGTATTGTACAATATACACTGTGCTTTCATAACAGGAAAAACCAGATGAAACGTATAAGTTTAGGTGTATCAACTAATAATTGTGCTGCTCTCTGTGTCATTGTGAGAGACTTACAAATGTCACTTGAGACACAAAGCAATTGATGAACAAGTTCTCCGTTCTCTATTCTTATCCCAGTCATACATTTTTAAATGTCTCACTTTCAATGCAAGATATTCCTTTTAGACAAATTGTGGCATATAAATCTATTCAGGAACATGATTTCTATGGGACTCTCATGACAGCTGTTATAAATTATTCTACCCAAATCTGTAATTTTAGGAAACACGATATTGTTATCTTGTACCGAGTAATGGAACAGGAGTTATCAGAGAATATTTACATAATGGCTTTTCATTTATTGGGGGCTATCATAATGAACAACTTTACAGGATCCATATATACACAGGATCATTTGTACTGTGTTATCGAGATTTAGGGCTGAACATTACAACACTTTCTTTTGTTTGCTTGTATTTTAGCTTAAGTTAAATTCATCAAACTAGGGACTTGATCCAGGGCCTGGATGATAACCAAGGCAATTATTGGGACAATCAAACAATAATGATTATCCTTTATAAGGTCCACAGAGACGTACAGTTCAAAGACCATAAAGTATGACATGGAACATACATAAATATAACAACAACAAAAAGGCAAAAGAGAAATGAAAGGACATAAAAAAGGTAAAACAGGAGTTATGAAGGTGAGGAGAGATGTTAAGTAGTAATGAAGAGATGCATTTTAAGGTCATGTTTGGTGATTACAAACTGGTGTACAGACTGAATGAGTGGGGCAGAGAGATCCAAAGGATTGGGGGCAGCACGGGAGAAGTCTTGGCATTGAGAATAATAGGTTGGAAGTGTTGAGGGAAGTGGCAAATAAGCGATCTGGCAAGGAATGTATAAGTAAGACCAGACACAGGTAACCATTCCTGACTTAGTGTGTGAGTATCCCCCCTATCAACGGGTGTTGATGGAACCTTAAGGCATGCAAAAGTTTCTGTTCCATTCACCAGCATTGGTAGAAAAGAAGTTATCTGAGGCCTTGGCTGATGAGAAAGTTTACCTCCCCCGTGATGTAGCTCTTTACCATTCTTTACCATTCTTTACCATTTTGTGCCGGCAGGCGTTGGCGTGAACTAACTGTATTTGTTTTCCCCTGCAGATTAGTAAACTTTTATCGTGGTTCTTCAGGATTTGGAACTTTTGGGGTTTCTCTGTTTTTGCTGTAGAGCTTTGTTAACCCCCCATTAAGGGCACTATGATGGATACATACATCAAGGCTTAAAGACTTTGGACTGATTCTGAGTTGTGAGTATTTTTAACTGGTAAAAGAGGTTGAACACAAAATATATGCATCTGTATCATCAATCCTTTGCATCTTTAAGACCACTGACCCAACTTTCATAGCGGGTGCAAAGACATTGGACCTGATTCACGCATAAGAAAGCGTTCTTAAATATACGCGACTGGCAAGGCGACTCCCTCGGTTTTCAAGTTCTTAAGCAACTTACAAATACCATAAGGATACCTTATCTTTAGCCCCTTAGTGTG
>WWET01001971.1:122099-141768 GCA_011038615.1 Limnodynastes dumerilii
TGATATATATATATATATATATATATATATATATATATATATATATATATATATACATACATATGTAAATGGAATACTTTTTATGCCAGGCTACAGGACTACATAAGAGTTAATCTATTTGAAACACAGCAATTTTTAGCCAACGTTAGATTGTGTTGCATCGACAGAAAAATTGGCAAATATGCATTGTAAAACCCCAGAAAAGAGCAGATATCATGCACTCTACTGAACAAACAGCTTCCCTGTCATTGCCTTGGGCAGAAAATATTTACTTCCATTTGCACTTCTTTCATGTGGTCTTTAATTAATCCCCCTCTTTTGGGAGTCATATTGTGTGTAGTTTTATGGCTGAAGCGTTTTGTGCCTGAAACAATATTCTGTTAAAAAATACTGCAGTCCCAGCTCTCTGATTAAACTCGGCATTACGCCCCTTGCCAAAACTAAAAATACTCCAGCACCAGCCGCCTCTCTCCAGTGATAACTCACAGGTGAAAGAGATGGCAAGGATAAAAAGTACATCAAAAGGATAATAAATAAAGTGTGTGTGTGTGTGGGGTGGGGGGCTAAATGTTACTGTTACTCACATACTTCATGGGAAGCTACGGGAAAAAAAATGTACACACAAATTGCAGATTCCCACCGATACGGAGGGCTCCATGCGCGGTTAGGTTTTAAGAGTTTATGTAAAGTATGCATCACAGACACTAACATAGGACCTGATCCAGACTTAATAACGACAGCCAGTTTACACCTGCGGAATGTGTAAGTCTGGCTGTGGGAATGCACTGCTCAAGTGCGCTGCAGATGTTACTTATTGTGACTCTGATCATATGTAACTTGGGCCAGATCCAGAACAACGCTTGTGAGCGAATTAACGCATGGCGGAGACATAAAATCGCCTTTTGGTAAGTACTGCGCATGTGCACCATAGAAAATACGCTCAGTAACGTAGCGTAATTGTGAACGTATGGGCCATTCACGTATGTGTCACGTAAATACTTACGTGGGCGTGCCAATTTTACGTGAGTCCAAAATACGTCTGAAATTTGTTAAGTAGGCGGGGGTTTGTATTTAAAGTGTACAGTATGGGCATGCTTAGCTGCGTAAATACGTGTTGGACATACGTACGTGTGCGGTTCTCTGCGGTTACGTTGGCAAAAGTTAATGCATGGTTTGAAAAGCGTATCTTGACAAAATACGTACATTCAAGGGGTGTGCCTAGGGGAATGTATAGAAGGTACGCACGTGAAAATACGCTACGTGAGTAAACGTACGGCAACCGTAGTTCTGGATCTACCCCCTTGTATGTAGTTCCACGCGATAGGGCGTGACATCCCTATGCAAGCCAAAAATACGCATTGTAGGCGGAGGGAGGCATTTATATTGTACAGTATTGGTTGGGTTAGGCACTTACGTATGACAAGGCAGTATCTACGACCAGAGATACGCAAGGTAAAGTTAAGGTAGGGTTCTGAACACGTCAGTCAGTTACATACATGACAGGGCAGTGCCAGGGTGGGCGTTATACTTAGTAGTGTATAACTTCTTAAGTCTCGATCAGGCCCATACTACTTGCAACAATGGTTTACACAAAATCTGTTCCGTGCATCATACTATAATATATGCTATCAGTGTTGCTATAAAACACATTCTAATAGAATAGTAATAGCTTCTTGTGTATAGAAAAAACCGTTTCACTTAAAATGCTGACGATATATAATAATGACAACCCAGACAAAAATCTGCTGACATTGTGAAACATTGTCCATCACAAAGCTCAACGCAGGTTCAAAAACCAACCACACCTTAACAGAGGCACAGAATCTAACTACAAGCCAGGTAGCCATGGAATGCAAATGTAGTGCGGACAGGAAGCCAACGTCACAGACTCCAGTGGTATAACCATACAATTAACAGTAACGCAAGAACACTGGAACTGGAGACAGAAAGACAAATTGGAAACAATTGGAGCACCAGGAGGAGAGAAACCAACAGACTGGATACCTGAACGCATAGAAGACTATGATCTAGGGAGTCGGATCACACAAATGTACTCAAGGACACAAGTCAGCAGGCGGATGGAACCCTCTGCTCTGACATAGAGGGCACTGGGAAGGAGGATTCAATTGGTAATGAGGTCAAGGAAGGGTAATGGGATACATTTGAGTGATAGAACTGAAGGCAGATAGAACTGAGACTGAAGGAGAGAATGTGAGAGATATGGAAGGAGATGGGGAGTAAGACAGTGTGAAAGAGAGAGAGAGGAAGAATGGGGAGCAGTGGAGAGATATAACAGAGGAAAAGAGAGGAAGAATGGGGGAGAGATTGGAGAGACAGAATCGGGAGGGGGAGAGAGAGGGGGAGAATAGGCAAGAGAGATAGGGAGAGGAATGAACTGGGGGTAACTTTATATAGATAAAATACTAGAGACAAATTCTATAAAATAGAAATGAGTAGACAAAAAAATGAAAATGAAAATCAGAAAGGGTAAGAAATGGAGAATCAGATGGAAAATTAACAGAGAAATGGAAGAGAGAGAAGGGAAGATAGTTAGGGAATGAGAGTAGAAATAACTCCATCGACAAAAAAAAGAATAGGGAAAAATGAAAATGTTGTGATAAAACATAGAGTTGTTTTGAGTGTTAATGTGCTTGATAGTGAAGCAAGAGAGGAAATAATATAAGCATATAAAGATCATTATCACCATAATGGTATTAGTCAAACGCGTTTCGCCAGTGTCTTCCTCAGTGGTAAATGACTGTGATAATCCCTCTTTCATCATATGGTTTTGTTTGAACTTTTATTTTATCTTTTCTTTGAACTCTGTTTCTTGAGAAAACCAGGAAGCATAAATAAGATGCCCTATGCAGGGTTATCATGCCAGGATCAATAAATACTTTTTGGTTATCACACAGATCAATAATCTCCTGTAGCAGCACAACTAATAAGAAACACTTTAAAAGAAAGAAATCAATTATTTAGCATTGGTTAAAAAGGGTAACAAAAATTCTCAAATCTACTTGATGCGATCAGAAAATAACATTTCCTATTATTTGACATAAAAATATTTGGAAGTAAGAAGTTGTCTCCAAGATGTGAAACTGTAGCAAGTTCTGTTTATTCTCTGTTTAGTGGCAAAGGACCAGATTCACACTTAAGAAGTGTTTTTTTAAAGAATGGACCTACTAGCATTCCTAGTAGGTCATTTACGCAATCTGTGTACGACTTAGGTACATGGATTGACTGTGTGCAGCCAATAAAGACAACACATAGTTTCCTAAGAAGAAAGAGGCGTGCCAGGGCAGCATTTTGGAGTCTTTAAGGATAGTGGGGGAAGGGTTTTAAAAGAGGCAGGGAGAGTGGAGTAGTGAGAAGTCCGTGCCTATTTTCCTTCTTAAGAAGGAGAATTTGCACGGGAAGTTAGGGAAGCCCTAGAATACTCTTAAGTTAAGTTTTGTAAAAAAGGGGATGGAGCTTTAAGTTAGGTGCGGGCAGTTACATGCATAACTGTATCTACTTAAAGCTTTCTCAACTGTGAATATGGTTCAAGTTTTTGAAAAGCAAAAACATTAAAGATGTTGTGCCAATGCAGAGGTGACTCCTCAGAAATTATATGCATGCATTCACACTGAATTCAGACCCAAAGGCTAATCAAGCGGCACCTGCTTGCTTTCTGAAGGGCATGTCATGGTAGGGAAACAGAGGAGACACATAGTCAATGTACAGTAAAGGAATGCACAAGCAAGTTCACCCATTCCAGATCCAAGCATAGATGGGGAAAAAAGCAGTGGGTCACAGTAACAGACCTACATTTTTGGGGCCATAAAGCTTAAACTGTTATGAGGGTTCCTTCGCAGGCAACAACAATTGGGCAACATTAAAAATAGTCTAAAGGTGGAGTACAGAGTGATGGGGTCTATGAAAATGGGCCATATAGGGTGTCCCTTACCACCAGGAACAAAAAAAAAATTGCTAAAATAAAGTTGCTTTAAACCCCCCTCCAATATTAAGGAGGGGCTTCATTAGGTTCATTGTAGATACACCACTGCTGGTTGAGCTTGGAGAGCATGAAGGATGATAAGGTTGAGCGGAAGAGGTGCATGGAGGAAGAAAAGGTTAAGCGGTGGAGGAGCATGGAAGAAGATAAAGTTGCTTGATGGAGGAGCATGAATGAAGATAAGGCTGAGTGGTAGAGGAGCATGGAGGAAGGTAAGGCTTAGCAGTAGAGGAGCATGGAGGAAAATAAGGTTAAGTGGTTGAGTAGCATGGAGGAAGATAATGTTGAGCAGTGGAGGAGTGTGGAGGAAGAAAAGGTTGAGCAGTGGAGGAGCATGGAGGAAGATAAAGCTGAGCGGTAGAAGAGCATGGAAGAAGATAAGTTTGAGTGGTGGAGGAGCATGAAGGAAGATAAGGTTAATCAACAGAGGATTATGAAGGAAGATAAGGCTGAGCGGTAGAGGAGCATGAAGGAAGGTAATGTTAAGCGATGGAGGAGCATGGAAGAAAATAAGGTTGAGCAGTGGAGGAGCATGGAGGAAGATACGGTTGAATGGAAGAGGAGCATGGAGGAAGATAAGGTTGATCACTGGAGGAGTATGGAGGAAGATAAAGTTGATCGGTGGAGGAGCATGGAGGAAGATAAGGTTGATCAGTGGAGGAGTATGGAGGAAGATAAGGCTGAGCGGTAGAGGAGCATGGAGGAAAATAAGGTTGATCGGTGGAGGAGCATAGAGGAAGATAAGATTGAGCGGTGGAGGAGTTTGAAGGAAGATCAGAGGGAACCTGGTGAGAAATGAGGGAGAGAGGAGAACAGAAGCAGAGGGGTGTAAAATAGAAATCAATAAATTGACTAACTAAAAGGTTACATTTGTGTCTTTTCTTTTTTGCCATCAGACTAGCTGTGGACATTTGTCATCTTCAGGTGCTTATAAGAAGGTTCCATACCCATGAGACAATTAGAAGGTAAAGAAGAAGGGGCACATTAATACTACAAGTGAACTTCACTTCACTTTAAATTCACTTTATTAATCCAAATCATTCTAATATACACAACTTATGATGAAGAAAGGCCCCCATATATTGGCATGACAAATGCTAGAATTTCTTTTTAATATTTCCGTCCTCTGCTGGAGGCTACATTAGGAACCGTGTTTCAAAAATCCAATGAGGAATATTATTGCTGTCCTGTCCATTTATAATGTTTCTGATTCATGATGGGCAGAGACACTGAGAGTCATTTATCACAGTAACTGTATTACTGATTGCTGTCTTTCCAGAACATAACATGCAAATAAATAAGAAATAATTGCTTAATTCAAAGTTATTAGGATCTTTCTTGAGAAAATAAAATGCGGCTACAGGTTACATCAAGTTTGCTGAATGTTATAAAACAAAGTTTTATTTTTGTGCAAAGTTTAGACGTTAAGAGTTTTGGCTGCTACCACCCGAGCACACATCTCACTTATACCCAGCAACCTTCCTTCCTACACTCACCTCCTATCAAGAATTCCAATTTCCCCACAGATTCTCTATGGGATTGTGGCAACTTTTCCACTCTATGGGGTCTATTTACAAAGGACGATATTTTTAGAAATCGCCTAAAATCACGTGATTTGAGCCTCTGAAGTGAAATTGCGGTATTCACAAAGACTCAAATCGCGTGATTTGCATGTGAAAAAAATTGCAATGGCAAACATCGCGGCACAGAAATCTTCCAGATGTTTGCCAAAATTGCGGCATTCACTAAAGGTGATTTGAAGAAATCGCCTTTAGTGTGATTTAAAATCACAAAAAAAAAAATTGAAGCCAGAGAGCTGCGAGTTCCGGCTGAGGTGCCGTCCCGGAGCATCAAAAACACATGTCAACAGAGTTGACGTGTTTTTGTGTGTTAAAAAATAAGTGGAGCATGGCTGAAATCCTTAGCCATGCTGTCCTGATAGAACTACAAGGCTCAGGATTGAGAGCCTTGTAATAATATCATGGCTAAGGATTCTAACCACGTGTGTGTCTGCGTGTAGTGTAAAAAAAAAAATACCGTTCACATTAAACATACATTAAAGATTAACAGACAGTATGCATATGAACAAGTTAAAAACCCTAACTAACATTGTCCCCTACTGTGTGCACTTACCTGCTGTGGTCATCTCTCCTAACCTATGTGTCATGTATGTATTGTATCGTATCGTGTGTATTAAATAAAAAATGTTTATCACTCACAGTTTGATGTCTTCTTTCTTCGTATTTTTTTTATTGCTTTGATGATTTTTCTTCAATTGATTGAAGTCTTCATCTTCATCTGTGCCAGTCGTAGGAGTTTAAATGTAATTGCTCTGATGTCTAAACAGTGATCCAGAACATCCTTCTATAACATTACTCGGGCACCCGACTACATTAAAGTCTGTTGTGTGGTGTGTTGTGATGGGTAAAGGTGTTTTCCAGCATGGCCTATTGTATTGTGGTGTCACGGGGTATGACTGGCTGTGCTGTTGCGGGATAAAGTTTTAGGATTTGTTAAGTTGAGAGAATGGGTGCAATAATACAAATATTTTGCTTTACAGGGCCGTATTCAGATCTAATAATGGCAGGACACTTGCACCCTCCAGATGTTACGCTAGGGTTACTATAGTAACCCTAGCGTAGCAGCAATCGAACTGAACTTAGTTCCGTCTGAGCTCATTTCCGAGGAAATGGGCTGTGCTTCCCTTCCGCCCACTAAAGCGGGTGGGGGGAAGCATGGTAAGTGTACAGTGTGGGAGGGGGCTCCCACTCTGTAGCGGATCAGCGGTTGTATGGACCTCTGATCCGCACGCCGCAGTTAAGGTAGGCTTATGGCAGCGTAAGCTGCCATAAAGCCTGCACGACAGAGGGGAGTGACAGGGGGTGTGCACTCCCCTCTGTCTCGCGTAATTTAGACCCCCGCGCGCACGGAAAGCATGCGGGGGTCTATATCCAGTCCACAGTTATTAAAAATTCCTTTACGTCTCTAAATTTCTTAATATTTTCACAAAAGTTGAAAGATGAAAAAAAACAAAAAAAATAAAAACTGTTTGTACCTTAAAACCCTTTCAGCAATCAATGTGCGCTTTAAATACTGCTTTGACGTAGGTGTGTTTCTTTGCCCAAGAAAAAAAAAATCAATGAAAAATCCCCTCCGGGAGAAGAGAATGCAAGGTCTGAACCTAATGAAGGTTGACAATGGCCAATATTGATGCCCTATCACAGATGACAAGAAGTTTCATAGACTATTCTAACATGCACACACTTTCTCCATTCACAGTCCCATTTCTTTAACCAGTAAACCATTGCCTTGCTAATTGTAACAAATGCAAAATATAAGCAACAGGCTGTCATATATCATATCGGCTGAATGATGCTGCAATAGATTAGTAAATGCTTTTGATGTCGTTTTATTACGAATATTTATAAAATGATTGAACTGGTTCAAGAAAAAAAAATAACATATATTTGATCCTCTAAATACCATGGACCTGGTCTAGGCTTTATAACGACAGCCAATTTACACACGAGATAAGCGTAAATCTGACACTCATCGTAACTCTGATCGTACGTAAATTGTATGTAACTACGTATGATAGGACATCACATCACATAACCATGATTGGTTGCTATGGGCAACATCTCCACTGTTACAAACCTGCAGCTTAGTAAATCTGTCCCCAAGTTGGAAATATGCATTTTTTTTATTTGATCCAATCTAATTAGCTATTATGAGGGGATCACAGCATTTTACTAGGGCTGCTGAATATACTAGAAGGTAAACTAGCAGAAGATCTAGATTCAGATTCTCCATTCTCTGGGGTCTAGGAATTCTCTCTCCTCTGGTATCACAAGGTCCACACTTTGATGTCATCTATCACAAAGAGTAAGAGTGTAGAGTAATGATGGCCAGGAGCCCGTAGATTTATTACACATATTTTGGTGGGTTGGCACAATGCACACAAATGAGAATGATTCTTAATCTAAGGATTTGCCACCTTACAATGAAGGGGTGTTTATGGTGGTTGCAGGCATTCTGGACCGTATTCACACGAATGATTTAGGTTGTTAATTATATGCAAAAAGTAATAAGACAACTCTCCTGCCCCTGGTTTTCAGCTTCTTAACCGACTTACGAATGCCATAAGCCTATCTTATCTTTAGGTTCTTAGTTACGTGCGTAGGGCGGCTAATTAAGAAATTTTTTTGCCTAACCACGGCCAGATTTCCTCATTTAAAGGCTTCCCTCCACCCAATCTTCTTATTTTTGTTCTTAACGTTTCCCGGCACGCCCCTTCATTCTTAACTCTTTACAAACCTTGAGGAAATAGGTTTGTAATGGTGATTCAGAGCCATCCCGTACTTAAGTCCTATATAAATTGGCTATGTTATGTTACTACACCTGTGCAGTATATCTCTTCTTAAATATACGCACCTAAAAAGATGCATTTTCTTATCTGTGAATCTAGCCCTCTGTCATTAGGCCATGTATAGTAATGCCGTGTTACTGCTTTTACAATTTATATCTTATCATCAGTTGAATAATATGCTGTTTTGGAAGTCATCAAAGTATCAGTTTGCTCCTCACTAACCTCTTGCATAAATTGCTTGGCTAAGCCCTTATGTGCTATCCATATTCCGTAAGGAATACTACATAAGCTAGAAAGCTAGAGAGCCACATCCCGTTGTGCCCAAAGATTTTTCGTTTGCAACAAAGCCAAGGAATCATTTAGTTATACCAAGGATCGGGGACCTACTTGCCAAATAAGTAAAGTGGATTTATTTTACTAATTTTACTCAAAAAGGGGCTAAAGTGCATGGAACTGCAACTGCATTTACTTTGATTACAAAATGTTATTGTCACTATTATATGATATATAATAATACAAGTAATGTAACATTTTCTTCTTGTATACAAATGAACGCATTAAAAAAAAAAGATGTAGGTGAACCTTAAATGTTGAATGCTGCTGCAGTAAATCCTCAATCAGAAGTCTTTTCATATATCCTAATTATCTTTTTCTTTGAGTTGTTCTCCTGGTAAACGTTATGGCTTTCACTGATAGTATTTTATCATCATAAATTCTTTGCCATATTTTTCTGATATACATGTGACTCATAATCATGTTTTACAAACCAAACAACTGTTTTCCTATTTTTCACAGTTGTGCTCAGTTAAACCTCTTAAAAAATAAGTGCAAATTCTGCCATAAATGTTGAGAAATTGCATGCATGGCAGACCACCTGCTTGGGAAAGTTGAAAAGGGCTTCAGAAATCATTAAACCTTTGTTTACTTACCATTTAGCAATGACATAAAATGTAATGGGTAATGTCAGCTCCATTGTCTGATCTCTGCAGGAAGCCAGAAGCTGCTAAATGATAACTAAACAAAGTTTTAATGATATGCTAATGGCCTGCAATCTAGCCTCCTCACTATGTCACAAAGCAGCTTCTTACATAGGAAATAAGAAAAATCAGCGCTAGAAAACACACAATGTGCACAGGTAAGTAATTATCAAACTCCGGCAGCTCCTTTAAGGGGGACCAACCCTTATAGCAAGAAAAATATAACAGGGAAAAAAGAGCGCTGGGAGATGATAAAAAACAGCAAATATTTATTATTAAAATCTTATAATATAAATGCTGATTAATCAGCAATAATGCAGGATAAGTACATACACTATCATACAATAAACAATAATAAAACTTATCTAAAAAACTTAGTGGCCACAATTAAATAGAGATTTCAGAACTCCGTCCTAATAGGTGCACCTATCTAATGCTTGGTGGAAAGCAAAGGCAAACTTTTGTATTGTTGTGTTTAGAATAAAAAAACAATGATTATTGGACAGAAAGCAAAATGTCCCAACTCGCTGAGCTTCAGTGAAAGATATGGTGCAGACCTAATTTAGCTTCAAGTAATATTGTAACGGACCTCTTGAGCAATAAAATGGAGACTTGAATACTAGAGACACTTCCTTCGATACAATGTATATGGCAAGAGTCAAAACTGGCTGTGCCAGTAAATATTTACCACCTCGGTCTTTATAAGATGTTGTAGATCAATTGGCAGGTGTTCTCTGTGTCTCGGTGTCTCAGTATGAAAGAAATGCCTGCCTGTGTTCAGGCTGGCTGCATGTGCAGTGAGGCTCTCGCTGTTAGATGTCCCGGTATTAGGTCCCGGTCTGCACGGCTGCGGTGCTCAATACAGCTCCAGCAAATCTTAATATGAATGAAGATTGTCCATGAATTGTAAATGGTAAATAGCAAACAGAATCGGGCAGAATGCGGTCCGGAGCTCGTGGCACTGGCCCTTACGCGTTTCTCCTTTACAGGTTTCCTCAGAGAGCAAGTATCTTGCTCTCTGCGCTCTTTTTTCCCTCTTACATAGGAAAGCTGTCACTGAGCTTTACTGTACTTTTGTGTTCCCCCCTTCAATAATCCAACCTAATCTATTGACTTCATATTTACCTGATTAACCAAGGTGCTCTTCTGGCCAGCAGCTAAAAGATCCAATACAGACAAGTAGAAATCCCCTTGTGCACGGGCAAGCATAATGATTTTAGTGGAGCATGTTTTTAATTTAATGATGTGTGTATAGAATCTGTTGCAGAACTGGAGTACATTCCCCTTTGGCAAATGAAAAAGCCAATGAATGGTGCTTACTACATCATTCGGCACTTTATGATACTTTTATACTATAAATGTGTCGTGATGCAGTAAGCACCATTTATTGGACTCGGGACAAGCCTTGCCTATATTAAAGGGAATGCCAAAAGGCTTTTTTTTTATTTGCTGAAGGTGAATCTACTCCAATTCCTTGATTTAATTCATTGCCCTTATTTCAACCTAAGATAACTATTTAAACTTTTACTTTTTCATTTTTTTTTTACTTTTTGTTCTTTGGAGAAAGAGTATAGCTCATTTCAATAGCCTATTACCGTAATTACACAAATCACACAAATTTTTAGCTTCAGCCCTAACAACAACATTAAGAGAGTATCATAGCCCTAGGATTAGATTTATGCATTCCTTTCTATCCATGTTCTGTCACTTAGTCGAGAGGAAATTGCAATGATTTCTTAATCACTCTGAGAACTGAAATGAGCTGAAACGTTCCCCACCGTCTATCAAAATGAAATAATGTTGTGTCTCAACATATTGTAACAAGAATTCATGTCAAAATGTGTTAAAGCGTTGGGGGGTACAAAGCCAAATGAAAGTATCCAACTGGGTCGGCGTCTGATGTAGGCAGAGATACAATGAACTGTTTTCTTTGTCTTACAACTGGTCTGATCACCAGCGAAAGAGTTTTATTTATAACCAAAACTTTCTAGGTCAATCAAAAACAGATTTTGCAAGTTTAGTCCTCAAACAAAATTGTAAAAAAGTAAAGAGATGGCTTGAATTTGCTGTATTTCTTTAAAAAATATATTTAAGAAAATACAATCTACGCTATTGATTAACTATTGATTGATGGGTGCTATTGTAGTGAAAGCATTGCCTTTGTATATTGAGATGTAGACATGTTGGGACTAGCCCTCTTGCTCATGTGGCAAATGCCAAAGAAGGGCTAGGAGCCACGCTACTGGAGAAAACCGTCCATGGAAATTCTCAGCTCCTTGCAATGCTGCTGGAAGGAGCTGAGAATCACTGTGGTCCAGGTATCTGCAGGGGAATCACTGAGGTAAATTTTTCTTTCCTATCGGTTATATTTCAAAATAAATGTAAGCATCTGCTGTTCAAAATATAATGAATGTATTTAATGAATTCACTAGTTAAATACAGTATTTCTACAGTATGTTTATACATATATAAATATCTATAGATGTACATTAAAAACATGCAACGGAAGTCAGAGAATTATTAATAAGCTAAGCCGACATCACAGATTTTCAATCTAACAATCCCAAGTGAATGCTTAAATAATATATTTAT
This sequence comes from Limnodynastes dumerilii, assembly GCA_011038615.1. NCBI lineage: Eukaryota > Metazoa > Chordata > Amphibia > Anura > Limnodynastidae > Limnodynastes > Limnodynastes dumerilii. The sequence continues at coordinate 134,035 of WWET01001971.1, forward strand.
AGACAAAATTAGAATTTAAATTGTGTAATACCCATGGAAGAAAATAGAAATGTGAGGTAGTACAAGATGTGGTTGCTAGTCCGAACGTCCCTATTTGAATATGATACAGCCGGCAGCCAAATGGTCGACAATCCGAAAATTGCTGTTGGGAGCAAGTACCGTTCACAATAACGAAGCCATGGTGAACAGACTGCGGCAGCCTGAGGTTAAGGTTAAGGCTTAATCTGTGGTTAGTGAAGGGAAAGGTTAGGCTTAGGCTGCAGGACATAGAGGGTTAGGATTAGGACTGAAAAAGGGGAAGGTTAGGGTTAGTGCTGAAGGGGAAGGTTAGGGTTAGTGCTGAAGGGGAAGGTTAGGGTTAGGTTGCGAGAAACGGAGGGTTAGAAGAAGGTTAAGGTTAGGGATAGGAAGAAAGACGTTAGACCATGGAATCGGCTAACCACACCCAGGGGTCACATGTACAGCCCATCAGCAAATAATAGGTTACGGTTAAACCGTAACAGCCTACACCTCCTGAGCACCACTAAGAATGTCAATCTATATGCACCACTGGCAACTTCAGCAGGCCTGGCGACAGGGGGTGGACACAAAGGGGAGAGCTTTGACGAGCCCTTAGGTTCAGAGGGCCCCCAGTAATACATTATTGAGGAGGAATGGGGGCCCCCAAATACGTGATTGCACTGGGCCTCAACATTTCTGTTGTCAGCTAATTAGTACAGATCAGGGGATTTCTATCGCAAATTAGTGTTATTCTCATATACAATGCATTTATTGCCTATTTTTTAGGGAGTCATCGGCTCTGACAAATCTCCGACAGCTTCATCTTTGCTATTTGATTTAGAGTTCAGCTTGGAAATTGTTAATAGCTCTAAATCCATTTAGCAATTATAAAATTTGCAATTCAACATGATAACAATCTTCCCCATCACAAAATAAAAGCATTTCTGTTACATTTTAGTGATCTCATTTAGCTAAATTACAAAAATAAGGAGATGGTGAGGATCATGTCACCTCCTCATTACCTGAATACTACAATCCCACTTCACCTGAAATCACAATACCTGCTGTAAGCACTTCACTTCTTCCTCAGCAGTTATAAGAACATTTTCACTATTTTGACAGAGAAACAGTCACTTCAAAGGCAAATAAATCCATAAAACCTGCAATTCCCCAGCACTTGTCTAATGTCATTTGACAGCTAAAACGTTGAATATATTAGCATTTATAAATAATATATACCTGTTCACTGTTCCTGGCTATAAAGCAAAAAAAAAAATATGCTTCAACAACAAAATGGTTGCAAATAAATATATAAAGAAACTATGCAAGATATCATAAGGTGGAATGACCACAAGGAAATAAGGGGTCTCGGACTTCATAAGAAAGATCCCAGAGTTCAAAGGGTGGATGATTTACAAGCAAACTGCAAAGACCCCAAATCCACCTCTTGGTGGCCAAATGGAATTAATCAGCATCAAAGGAAATTATTCCAAGAGACAAATGTTCCTGTAAATGTTGATGGGAGTAAATCTTCAGGGACTGGACATCAGGCTGACATGTACAAGACATATGTGAACTTCCACATTACATGATTTTCTTTTCACGGGTCTCTCACCAGTCTCGCTGTATCGGCAAACTCATTCTCTAAATTATAACGTGACCTTTCTCCTCCGTAATTGCTGCTGAACGCACTGACCCTAAACTGTTATTGTTTTAGAAATGAGTAAGAAAATCAATTCTGTTTTATTGACTGTTCTGCTGCCAGAGTAATGTGTGGGGCTTAACAGATATAACAGATATTGCATTTAGGAAAGTAAGTGGGATTTCAGCAGCAAAACAATAATGATTGATGCAAAATGAGCTGTTTGCTGTCAGATGTTATAATGAACGCGGGATGCGAGATGGCGTTTTCAGTTTCTATTCCAAAACACCTGCATCGTATGGGGTTCTATGATTGGCGGATTCACATAAGACTGTATCCAAAATGACAAAAAACAGCCAAGTTACCAAATCTGAATTGATTGGTACTCCATGCGTGTATTTTACACACCTTGGTAACATATCGGAACACACTACAAATGATCCCGGAGTCCTTTCTGGAAGCCTTTCTGATGTCTCGGGGAATCCATAGAGTGGGTAAGCATGGTGGATGAGGGGATGTCAATCGTAGCACTTATGTGCTATCATTACGCACCAGAGCCATGGGGTGGGTAGCGTTCTACCCTCACACGTACATAATTTAGGATCGTACTGTCATAACTTTGCTCCTGCAGAGGAGGAATTCTGCTTGCAAGGCGTACTTAAATCTGGATCGGGTTCACAGATCTTATTATACGTAATTGACATTATTATTATTATTATTATTATTATTATTAATAACGCTTATTTATATAGCACCACAAATTGTCTTTACAGAGAACATGAGACATTTACATCAGTCCTTGGCCCTATTGGAGCTACATAGTAAGGTCCCTAATCCAGACATTAGGGTTAATTCATTCAGCAGCCAATTACCTTACCAGCGTGTTTTTGGAGTGTGGGAGGAAACCGGAGCACCCAGAGGAAACCCACACAGACACGGGGAGAACATACACACTTCACACAGATAAGGCCTAGTCCGAGAATTGAACTCATGATTTCAGTGCTGTGAGACACAATGCTGCTCACTGAGCCACCGTGCTGCCCCTCTTCTATATTCTTGGTTTCATGTGTGAAATATATAATTGATCATCATATGGTTGACACTAACCCTATAACTATACCCAACACTAACCCTTACTCCAACCCTCAGTAGAAGCATAAACTTAACCCTAACCATAATCCCAACCCAACGCTAAACCTAACCCCAAACCTAATCCCAACACAACGCTAAACCTAACCCCAAACCTAATCCCAATGCTAATCCTAACCATAACCCTAAACCAAACTACAACCCCAAACCCAACCTCATCCTCACCCTAAGACCAACCCTAACCTTTGCCCTAACTCTAACTAGAAGCATGACCTTAACCCCAACTTATCCTGAGACCCAACTTTAACACTAACTCTAAACCTAACATTAACTCTAAACTCATCCCTAACTCTAAAACTCTCCCCAACCCTAACAAGAAGCAATTTAACGTTAGCCTTAGCCTGTACACCTCACCCGCCCCTGAGTTTCCACCCAAACCTATAGATTGTAAGCTCTTTGGAGCAGAGCCTTTCTCATTGTGTCTATTCCTCTGCTTGGAACTGATCCCGATCTTTGCATGTCTTCCATATGTACAGATACCTGAAAGTCTACATATGAGCGAGAAGTGGACTCCCCTGTCACTCCACAGTCACTTCACTGTCACTCCACAGTCACTTCACTGTCACTCCACAGTCACTTCACTGTCACTCCACAGTCACTTCACTGTCACTCCACAGTCACTTCACTGTCACTCCACAGTCACTTCACTGTCACTCCACAGTCACTTCACTGTCACTCCACAGTCACTTCACTGTCACTCCACAGTCACTTCACTGTCACTCCACAGTCACTTCACTGTCACTCCACAGTCACTTCACTGTCACTCCACAGTCACTTCACTGTCACTCCACAGTCACTTCACTGTCACTCCACAGTCACTTCACTGTCACTCCACAGTCACTTCACTGTCACTCCACAGTCACTTCACTGTCACTCCACAGTCACTTCACTGTCACTCCACAGTCACTTCACTGTCACTCCACAGTCACTTCACTGTCACTCCACAGTCACTTCACTGTCACTCCACAGTCACTTCACTGTCACTCCACAGTCACTTCACTGTCACTCCACAGTCACTTCACTGTCACTCCACAGTCACTTCACTGTCACTCCACAGTCACTTCACTGTCACTCCACAGTCACTTCACTGTCACTCCACAGTCACTTCACTGTCACTCCACAGTCACTTCACTGTCACTCCACAGTCACTTCACTGTCACTCCACAGTCACTTCACTGTCACTCCACAGTCACTTCACTGTCACTCCACAGTCACTTCACTGTCACTCCACAGTCACTTCACTGTCACTCCACAGTCACTTCACTGTCACTCCACAGTCACTTCACTGTCACTCCACAGTCACTTCACTGTCACTCCACAGTCACTTCACTGTCACTCCACAGTCACTTCACTGTCACTCCACAGTCACTTCACTGTCACTCCACAGTCACTTCACTGTCACTCCACAGTCACTTCACTGTCACTCCACAGTCACTTCACTGTCACTCCACAGTCACTTCACTGTCACTCCACAGTCACTTCACTGTCACTCCACAGTCACTTCACTGTCACTCCACAGTCACTTCACTGTCACTCCACAGTCACTTCACTGTCACTCCACAGTCACTTCACTGTCACTCCACAGTCACTTCACTGTCACTCCACAGTCACTTCACTGTCACTCCACAGTCACTTCACTGTCACTCCACAGTCACTTCACTGTCACTCCACAGTCACTTCACTGTCACTCCACAGTCACTTCACTGTCACTCCACAGTCACTTCACTGTCACTCCACAGTCACTTCACTGTCACTCCACAGTCACTTCACTGTCACTCCACAGTCACTTCACTGTCACTCCACAGTCACTTCACTGTCACTCCACAGTCACTTCACTGTCACTCCACAGTCACTTCACTGTCACTCCACAGTCACTTCACTGTCACTCCACAGTCACTTCACTGTCACTCCACAGTCACTTCACTGTCACTCCACAGTCACTTCACTGTCACTCCACAGTCACTTCACTGTCACTCCACAGTCACTTCACTGTCACTCCACAGTCACTTCACTGTCACTCCACAGTCACTTCACTGTCACTCCACAGTCACTTCACTGTCACTCCACAGTCACTTCACTGTCACTCCACAGTCACTTCACTGTCACTCCACAGTCACTTCACTGTCACTCCACAGTCACTTCACTGTCACTCCACAGTCACTTCACTGTCACTCCACAGTCACTTCACTGTCACTCCACAGTCACTTCACTGTCACTCCACAGTCACTTCACTTATTATTATTACTTTACTCTTCATGTTACACATGTAGCACTGTATACAACTTATAGAAACTTACACTGATAATTATACTGTTATAGCTGAAAACTGTCCCATTTTTCCTTACTTTGTAAATATTCTGTCTGCGATGGTCAGTGTTCTATTTACCTATGCAGTGCGCGAATTACCAGGGAATTACTCAGGGAGCCATTGCCTGCCTGGAGTTAGCGTGAAGATGGAGATGATCTGGGCATTATGTTTATTTTCATTTTGACGGGTCATGCATCATACCAGAACATTTTTATTGATGGATTTCAACTTAAACTAACACCAGCAAAGCAATCAATCTATCCTGCAGCATTGTAAGTTGCAAATTTATGAGCTAAGTCAATGGAAAATTGTCACTATAAAAAATACTCCAACAAATTCAAACACTGATACAAGATTGTTATTTATACAACGGGGTCTAGAAATGAGGCAGGGTATAAACATGTCCTTTAAAGGTTACCTTAAAGACCTAAGCCAGGTATGTTGCAAAAATGATCTGTTATTACTACCAAATATTTATTACTCATTAATCAAACTCATAAAAAAAATTAAAGTTTATTTACTTCTTGGTGATTGATGACTTTCAGTTTTAGAAAGTGACTGCAGTTAAGAGCTATGGGCCAGATCCAGAACAACGCTTGTGAGCGAATTTACGCGTGGCGGAGACGTAAAACTGCCTTTTGGTAAGTACTACGCATGCGCACCATAGAAAATACGCTCAGTAACGTAGCGTAATGGGAGCGTAATGTGAGCGTATGGGCCATTCACATATGTGACACGTAAATCCTTACATGTGGGTGTGCCAATTTTACGTGAGTCAAAAATACGTCTGAAATACGTTAAGTAGGCGGGGTTAGTATTTAAAGTGTACAGTATGGGCGTGCTTAGCTGCGTAAATACGTGTTGCCCATACGTGCGTGTGCGGATCACTGCGGTTACGTTGGCAAAAGTTAAGGTAGGGTTTGAAAAGTGTATCTTGACAAAATACGTACATTCAAGGGGTGTGCCTAGGGGAGTGTATATAAGGTACACACGTGAAAATACGCTACGCGAGTAAACGCGCGGCAAACGTAGTTCTGGATCTACCCTTATATGGCTAATCCAGTCTGCCCAGTTATTTATTTAAAGATATACTGACTCAAGATTCTATTTACCCTCAATTTAGTTTGAGATTTAGGATATCCTTATATTTATCCCCAGCATGTTTAACCTGTTCTAATGTGTTACCCTCTACCCCCTCAGGTTATTCCACTTATCTACCACCCTTCCCAGCAACATATCTCCCCTGGAAATGTTACTGAATTCGTCTCTCTTATGCCACTGAGGGCCCGATTCAGACCATAGATTGGTAGATGTGCTAGACACAAGTGGGAGGGGCTTCATGCCATCCGTAGTGCACACAATGGTGCCTTTGGACTGTAAACAATTTTGGCACGTGGCGCAAGGGCACATAACAGCTAAGCGCCATAGAGCTACGTGGCCAAATACATTGCATTAGTGGCCAGCTGTGTAATGCGGATTGTAAATAGCGGTTGTGATGAATGGGAGCACCTCTGTCAGATTCTAAATGTCATAAAATAATAGAAAACAATATTTGACATTTTTAATAAAAACATGAAATTCTATTTTTCTTACTGTGTATAGAAATGATTTGCAAATGCAGCGATTTCTGCCACTTTACTATTTAAGTGTCACATTCTAATGGTTATATAGACATTAGTGCTAGATTTACCATGTACTGTAGTGGGTAACTGTTTCTGGGTAAGTAGTTTCTGTGTCCGAGCTGAAAAACCCGGGTACCACCTTTCACACTATGGGCCTGATCCAGACCTTGTCGCTACGAAAAGGTCGTTGGTACGACCGGAAGTTGTCACTCTGCACATGCGCAGTGCGTTTTTTCTGCCGATTTTATGCTTAAGACCAGCGTACGATCGCTTGAGAGCGTAGGTCTGGATCAGGCCCTATGCCCCTACCCAGGTTGGACCCAGGAATAACCATTCTTTTGTCCCAGGTCATTATACCTGGTTAGAGGCACCTGGACCCTTTCTCATTGAGCCCTTACCCGGGTTTTTAGGGCGATGTGAAAGGGATATTATTGTAGCTTTCAGTTCACATTCTCCTTTTACCTGTATTCTGTTGTTTGGACTAATAAATACTTTTGGTTTATTCACCCCTGCCTGGTTATTAGTGATTTGTTTTACCTGGGGCTGCCTTCCATGGATCGTGACCTGCTGGGTGCCTGCTTCACAAGCCTATCCCCACCATCAGGGGCTCTATTAAAGACCAGGCCCTAGTTATATTCCACACCCTGGGAGCAGTTCCGTAACACTACCATATGTAATCAATCCTCACACCAATTAAATGCCTTCTCTCTCCATCTCCCATTGGACAATAAGAATCTACCCATAAGCATTTGTAATGACTAACCCTTAACAAATGCAATCCTTAATATTTGTGGTGCCACATCAGTGATTAAACCACTTCAGGCTCAGTCAGCCATCTCTTAATTAAATGACAGTGAAATTAAGAGATGATAAGTTTGACATATGCAAATATTCTAACTACTAGTGACAAGTGATTAGAGAAAGATAAATCTTCCTCTCTAAAGATAGTGTTTAATGCACATTCTATAGTAACACATAATTATAACCTAATACCTAGAGACAGAGAAAGAGTG
>WWET01001971.1:142565-159732 GCA_011038615.1 Limnodynastes dumerilii
TGTATGACTTATCTTGTGAATTAAATGTGTTAGGTCAGCTCCATTGTTTGATTTCTGCAGAAAGCCAGCAGCTGCTAAATGTTAAACAAAGTTGTAATGATTTAATAATTGGCTGCAATCTATTTTCCCCACTGTGTTGCGATAAAAGCATAATGGCAAAGAAAGCTTTATCTGGGCCCAACTGTACCTTCTAACTTCCCTAACCTTTCTCCTTTTCTCTTCTACACTTTTGTCTTAGTGGTCACTGAATGCCACTACCTTGGAGCGTAAATGATTTCAGGCTCACCCTGGGCCTTTTGGAATTGGTCAGTTAACAAATCCATGTGTTGGTAAAAATATCAGGGTTTCTGCAAAATCTTTCTCTGTATGGCGTATGGTCAATAGACCATAACAAGAGTGAAAGCTTGATCACAGCATCTTACACAATTAAAAGGGCTTTTCAACTCAATTCTCAGATTTTGAAAGGGGTGGTGAAAGAAAGGGTGTACAGAACTGGTTCTGCAAACCACCTTACCCCGTTGCATTTTGGGAGTTGTAGGCTGTAACCATATCAATACTTACTCTTCTCATACCAACAATACAGTTCTCTGAATTCCTCAGCAGGGGTCGTTTTTGTTGTGTAGTAGGCAGGATCCCGGGATCACTCATTAGGAAGTCTCTGTCAGGAGAATTACAGTGACCACAGATATAGAGCCTGAATGCCACTACCTTATTATATAATACTTATAATAGACTTATAATAGTTTTACGTACGCATGCGTACCTCAGATACGCACTACTAAGGATAATGCCCTTCAACAGACATTCCCCTCTCACATACCTAACTTAGCTGATTTAAGTGTTCAGAACCTGCCTTACCTTTTCCTTGTGTATCTCTGGTCATACGTATTGTCTTAGCGCACATAAGTGTCTGATCCCGCCAATGCTGTACAATATAAATGCCTCCCTCCGCCCACAATGCGTATATTCAGCTTACGCAGGGATGTCATGTCCTATTGTACGGAGTTGTGTACAAGTTATATACAATTGAAGTTACGATGCCGCAGCCATTTCTCTTTTATAATGACGAGTGTATGAAACACACGTTGCAGGGATTGTAGATAGACACTGAGGGACAGATTTACTAAGCTGCGGGAATGGAAAAATGAGACGTTGCCCATACCAACCAATCAGATTACAGCTCTCACTTTCCTATTACATAGTGGAAAATGTCAGCTAGAATCTGATTGGTTGCTATGGGAAACATCTCCACTCTTACTTTCCCACAGCTTAGTAAATCTGGGCCTGCATATTTTTATGGCAGCTGGTTTTGGAACTGTCTTTACAAGTGGGTGACACATAATGGACTTGAATACATTTAGTGCGGAGTATAAGCTTGGTGGTAAAGTAGAGTGTGGAATTATAAATGGTTGATATAAAGGAGGAGCACTGGTCTTGCAGTGGAATTCATGCAACTGAGATGAAATTCCTGAAATGTCCAGACGTGGTGAATATTTTTGGCAGATACTATATCAGTGGCCTCAAGTCCTGTCCTACTGCCTGGTGTCACTAGTATCCTAGTGTTACTAGGAGCAGGGAGGGACTTGATGACGCAATTTGCATCATCAAGCCCCACCCCCATTCCTAGTAAACCTAAAAACGGGGTAATTGCCAGTAAATGGACAGCGCTTAATTACTTGATTTCCATAAATTGCATCATTAAGCCCCATCCCTGCAGGCATCTATGGCTTCCCTCCGGGAGATCTATGAAATGTGGTTAACCCTGTACTATATACAGCGCTAGAACTGCCATTTCCATAAAAAGACACACACTTCCCTAAAAAGACACATCTACCATATCCTCCAACCTGACCCATTCCAATAAGTACAAAATAATCTGCTCCTCAGTTTCCAACTGTCAGTTACTATGTTAACCACCTTGGTTAAGAGACAAATAGTTTTATAAATATCAGTTAAGTCATTTCACAAAGTGAGTGTAACAGTTGGGGACCTGATTCACACTTAAGAATCTTCTTAAAATAAGAACTTAAAGTCACTCCTGGGCTAAACCATGTTGATTGCAGGGAAGTTATATTTCATCTGTTGTGTTGAGAGGTGATATTTCCCAGCCCAAGTCTAAATAACAGTGCAATAGTAAAGCTGGTCAGTATCTGTTTTCAGTAAGCAATTCAAAGATGTATTCCTGCATGCAAAGAATACAATTAACTTGACTCCCCCCGAAAACAACATGGTTTTGCCCAGGAGTGACTTTAAGTTCTTATTTTAAGAAGATTCTTAAGTGTGAATCAGGTCCTGGAAGCTCAGATGCGGAGTATATTGTACCTAATGCAATGGGTCATGTTGGAGGGTCTGCATCTAGTATTATTACAAGACACACTCCATTTAACATCCCACAACATGTTGCCCCTTTTTCCAGTTCTCAAAAGTTTAAATGAATGAGGGTATATATTTTCTTTTTATAAACATGGCCATTTGGGGTGGAGTCTGGTGGTTTGGAGGGGGAGACTGTTGAAGTTGTATGTTTTATTATCCCATTAAGTTCAATTATATGATTTCTGGTCATTTACCTGATAAGCATTAAACTTTTTCAGGAAATCCTATTCAAATATTGAGCATTATTTGCACCAGTGATAATACTTTGATCCTTTTAGATAAAAAATGAATTTAGATAAAATCCCTGGAATTATTTGTAATCTCAAACATGAAGCAGAATTCACAGCATTCAAATGTGCATCCGCCTCTGAAACATTTATCAAAACATTTACCAATCTGTAAAAGCAGCACAAACAAACGCTCGTTTATGAGAACTAATTTATGTGCATCTTAAATACAAGGTCCAATCTGAGAAAGTGTCGCAAGATCATAATGTGCTGGAACATTAAATGAACAAATATTTCACTGTAGATAATTTTCATTGTGGTTGATATTATCTGCTGGTAATTGCTGCATATTTCTTTATTGAGAATCTTCTCTGTGTTATCTGGAAAGTCAACAGTGAAAGCCGCGTTCATTAATCATTTCTACAAACTGGACTTCCCCATGAGTGACATTTTAATGTTAAAACTATATTATATTTGATATGGAAAGAAAGCTAATTAAGAAAGCTTCCTGTGAGCTATTTAAGTCTTACCTCCCGATGGAATAATGAAACATTTAGGAAAATAATGAATTACTTCTTACTGCACAATCTTTACTGCTACTTTTTAAATGAGTAATATATTCTGTTCTGGGTAAAATAACATATCCCTGAGGAATAATTTCACTCCCCCAAATTAGATTGGTTTTTACATACAAAATTATTAACCATGAAGATTAAAATTGTTGGTCTCATTGTGCCTTCTAGGGATAGTTTGGTGCCGAATTGAGTTATAAAAGATATTCAGATTAATTGTAAACCTCCTCGCTGAGCTGAATTGTAGAGCGTCACACATGCAATTTCTTTATTAGCCAATTATGTGCCATATTCAATGTTAAAGGTGAGTTTTAATTATGTTAAATTATAGGGAACTTTTTATATGTTCCTAAATTCATTTTTTAATTCAAGTTCAAAATGGATACAAAATTATTTGGTTCTCAAAACTTAGTTTTTTTCTTTTTTTTTCCTCCTCTTCATTCTTCCTTTTCCTTTTCTTCTTCTTTTCTTCTTTGTACAATACAGTCATGCTAACAGATGTAACAAAAATTATTCTGGTTCTCAAAACTTTGTCGTCTTCTTCTTCTTCTTTTCCTTCTCCTTCTCCTTCTCCTCCTTCTCCTTATTCTTCTTCCTACCCTTCTTCTTCTTCTTCTTCTTCTTCTTCTTCTTCTTCTTCTTCTTCCTCTTCCTCCTATTCCTTTTTCTTCTTCTTCTTCTTCTTCTTCTTCTTCTTCTTTTTCTTCTTCTTCTTCTTCTTCTTCTTCTTCTTCTTCTTCTTCCTCTTCTTCTTCTTCTTCTTCTTCTTCTACTTCTTCTTTTTCCACAATAACACATGTACCAATCCAGACTACAAACCTGCCATCATTTTCATACGAGTCAGAAACTTTAAGGCTGGTTATACAGTGGATTTTGGAAGTCTGCCTGTGTGATTAGTGGCATGTTCCGATAGTGGATCCCCACGGTTTTTATGATCAGCAAAATTAGACCAGATATTTAATATTAAAAAAGAAATAAAAGAAAACCCTTAATGTAAACAATTAAATTGCTGAATAATTAGATTAAAAAACACCTCTTCTATGGACCACAATCCATACTTTATACATAAATAGTTGTATATCATAACACAATATTAAGATCCCAGCATAACTACTCAGTAAATAGATGTAAAGATAATTCTTATAATCACTGGCCATTCTTTATGATTATATTATTTTCTTACAAGTGATTGAACCTAAATTAAATGTTCCCAATTATTAATAATAGCGCTCAATAAATAAACCAATAGATTAGATTTTCTTTCACAAATGCAGGTGATAAGCCTGTTTTGATCTAAATTTCAGTTTAGTGAGTAGTTTGTGTATTTACTGTTTGTTAAATGTTAATTGTTTTATTACAATTTTTGTATAATAATTTGGATGTCCATTGAATAGGTGTTTTCTCCCGGATGTTGTGTGCTCTGCATATTTCTTCCTCTAATATTTTAGCTGGCTACAATCCCATTTGATCAGTTTAGACGCCAATGCTGTCTGTCCTCTCATAACAATTCATATAATCATCACTATATATTTTGTTATGATATTGGGCAAATATATACAATTCAGTAAATTTGTAAAATTGAAATGACTCTTTTTACAGTTGGATTGCACATCCTAGTAATGCCATGTAAAGAATGCCAGCTCACGTTCCTTTCAAAGAATCATATTTACAAGACAATAATATTTTGCAGACTAGAACGTTAATAATTCATGAGGCAGCTTTGGCAGCTATACGGTATGTGGTAGAAATAATGGAGTCAACTTAAAATTCAATGAACATTTTTGTGTATTCTTTAATAAACCCCACTGCGAATCTATGGAGGGTGTCCAAAATATAATCAGCAAGAAATAATACTATACGTTTATTTTTTATTGAACCCTACAAACCTATTCTTACATGCTAAAATTACTGTGTCAGTGTAAGGAATACTAAGAAGGCATACTGTGACTCAATATGTAAAATAACAAATTTTTACTTTCAAGGATTAAACCAAATTGATTCTGTAGATTTGGACAATCCTCAAGACCTACATCCCTTTCTGACAGTGGTAATTTTTGTTTGCCTCCTTTCTATTGTATTATACTTTGCACTGGTCTTCCGTAACAATCCAAAGCCAGCATCCTGAAGATTCCCATCTCCCATCTACCTCCCATAATGTTATCTTATCTATAAGGGTCAGTTATAGCCTTTACAGAAATTACGAACACAATAAAGTTATTTAATGACATATTTATTTGACACATTCAGAACCCATTCAAGGTTTGCAATTTGGTGTCAAAAACCAAGCCCAAACCTACATAATAAAATAGGGAAAAAAAATCACAGTTTTAAATGAAAAATAAATGCCCCAACACATTGGCCACTAACTCGTAGCTAATTTTCCTTTCTATATGTAAAATAAAATGCAAAAATTTTAATTATACACATTTGTAAGTACACAAAAAGCCATTTGTCTTTTCAAAGCATCTCTGCTATAGATTCTCCTAAATAAAAAGTGTCCCAATGTTGGGTCATAAATCTTGTGTTTCTAAATTGAGGGTCACCTTACCAAGAAGCACCTCTTAGACCTTTCAAAAGATATTCAGAAAGCCCACACCCACGTCTTTCCTTTGCATGTGTGTAGCTTACCCCAACCTTAAAAGCACTTGCGGATTGACCTATAAATGTGAGCAACCATAAGTTTGTATAATAGTTGCAGATATGTCTACGTAGTTATCCATAGTTTCAATTTTGAGAATGGATTCATATAAAATCCCTTAATAACTAACTTGATTGGCTGTTTGAAGGTTCTGCGTGAATGACCTTCTAAACCTCCTAAGATAATTCATTCATAAAAGGAAACTATTTAATAACAATTTCTTTCTCACCCAACTATAGGAGACAGTTAGAAACGTAGCATCAAATGATTGCCCTCAATGTAAAATACCTACTAAACAGAGACCAGACAGATAATTCTAAGCACATTGGGAAATTGGAAGGATAGTATAGTACAATGAGAGAAATAAAAAAAAAACATAAGTGAGGTATAGACTTTATGTTATTGAGAGGATGGACACCAGGAAACTGAGCTAAGAAGAAGGCTGTTGGTTCAATAGATGAGGCATAAGTTGCAGTTCTAGAAAATGAACACCAGGAATCCCATACAAATGAAAAAACGAATTGGATTTTACTGGGAGGAGGGATATTAACAAGCAGCAAGTTCTGTATAAAGGAGGATGAAGCCAAGAAAATGAGCGGGGGGGAGCAGCATGTGGATGCAGCAGATGAGGCAGAAGGGGCACCAGGAATCAGAAACTCATGATAAAGCTGGGATAATATTACAGAAGACACAGTGATAAACAAGCAGTAATTGGGGTAAAGAAGGTCAGTGTATAGGAGGATGAAGCTAGGAAACTGATAGTGTTTAATGTTTTTTACTGATTCTGACATGTAGAGAATTCTACTGTGTTTTCTTGTAGTGATTGCAGTCACAGGCTTTCTTTGTCATCCTTTCCCTTCTCTTCTTGCTGACAGCAGCTCTGGATATTTTCCTAGTTATTAAAGTCCTTGGTGGTTATTGCATCATTTGCTAATCTCTCCATGCTCCACAAGGTCCTTAATCATATCTGATCTCTGTTGTCTGACTTTAGAGATTCAATTTGTGCTTCATAGCTCAAACCTTAGTGTTATAGATGTGACCAACAAGGGTTTAGAGTCTAACTGGGAGACTGGTCTTCACTAGAGCCCCTGATGATGGTGGATAGGCTGGTTTGCAGATCCCTAGCAGGTCGCATCCCCTGGAGGTTACTACCAGAGAGAGAGCAGGGAAAGCAGAGCCCAAGGTAAATATGAAGGTAATAGTGACAACTTCCAAGAATGGGAAACAAATGAAGAGTAACCCACAGTGCCAGATCAAAACCACTGTGAACAAGATGGAAAATTCCAGAAAGACAAATAATGCTAAACGGAGACAAGGGCACCCGCCCATGAACTCACCTCAGTCTTAAACAGCAGCGGAGATGAGAACAGAGCACCTATTGGTCAGCAGCCAACACCACTTCGATCTGATTGGCTGATGTCCTGGAAGTAGCCTAGCAGCCAGGACACCAATAAGGAGGCAGAGAGAGTGTGCACCTGGCCAAAGGACAAGCAGCACTCTCCTAGATTGAATTCTGCACATCAGGCTAATCTTAATGGCAGGCAATTATGGTAAGCTGCGTCATCAGTGACCGCATACCAACCGGTATGTGAAAAGGGGACTCCGATGCTGGAATTGGATGTAAGCGGATTAGTTTACACTACATCACACTAATTGTGTAAGCATGTAACACTTAGGGCCTCATTTACAAAAGTCAATTTTTGGCAGCGATTATGAATCGCCAGCCATCGAGGCAATTTTACTGTGATTTTGTGCTTTTGGCTGGCGATTTATATCCGCCGTCGATAGGCAGCGATGTTTCCATGGATAAATCTTTTCTGTATAAAAGTACAGGTATTTTCCTTAAAACAACGCTACTGACCATGTTTTTTTGTTTTTTTTAAAATAATTTTCAATTTAATAATGTGAAGCGCAGCATGTTTCTAACCCTTAGCATGCAGGCACTGATAGTACTAGAAGGCACAGCATGGCCATGTGTTTCAGGCCATGCTGTGCCTTATAGTACTATAAGCGTCAGCATGACAAGGGTTAATGTTATGCTGTGTGATCCCCAATTTGTGTTATAAAGAATGCAGTATACAAAGTAAAAAACATTATGTTCACCCCCCCCCATAAAAAAAAACATTGCCCAACATACTGTACAGGTCAATATGCTTGTCCACTTTGAAGAGATATAAAAACATGTATATTTGCAATAATGTTGTTTTTAAAAATCCCTGTTCACAAATATTGTTTTTTATTACTATGTCCCTGCATTTTGAAGCCATCAATAACATAATTGGGCACTAGGATATTGCTTCCATAAGGATATGCTTTTCAATGATCAATGTCTGGTCCCGTGTTAAATAATAAGAAATGACAGTAAAAACTCACCGTTTAGCTGTCATCTATCTTGGGAGAGTTGCTTGCAGATCGGGTCCTGTTGCTTGAAGTGTTTCTCTTCTTCTTCTTCTTCTTCTGTAAGCGGCATACCATTCGGTCACTAGAGGTCCCCTTTTATAGTCTCTATGACGTCAGACGATTGCTTTGTATGTCACTGAAAAAATAGGGATGGGGCTTTTTCAGTGATGTTTGGCAAGTCGATTTTGCTAAAGGCTAAAGTCCCGGGACTTTGCCTTAAGTAAATGCAATGATAGGAAAATTTATATCAAGATTTCATGACAGGTTTAGTCATAATAAGAAAATGGCCCTTTGATTTATTTATACTTTTTACTGTCATTATATTTTAATATTTTAAACATGTCTAATAAAGAAATGACAACGTCATCACCCCCGCACCTGAATCTTGGCACAAAATACAAGGAGTATGAGCTACAGCTATGATTATTCAGTAAAGGAATTCGAGGTTAAAACTGTGTCCCTTCACAATGCCAAACACAGATATACGTTGAGTAATTTTGGTGTTGTGCTATTTAACAGAGTGAGGAACAGTTGTCTTAGCCGTTATCGTTCGAAGCAATAGATAAGGAAACAGCAAGTATCATCTGCCGGCCTTAAATGATTCCCGACTTCATTATTCCCGAAAAGGATATTAATAGAAATGTCTGTCTTGGAAGGAAGCACGTTTAATAAATTATATATATGGTCTAGGAGAGAGAGTATGTCCATCATACTCAGAACTGTCGGAGAAGTGGATTCATCATGATTGAAGTCAACTTATTCATTCCTGAGCTGTCAGTCTGTGAAGTAACAGAAAAGGTGAAATCCCCAAAGACAGACCCCTTCTCGTAATTACTCTGTTATGTGCAAGCAGAGGGGCTTAGTCTATGTCAGATGTGTGTCTTATAATGCACATTTCTGGACCGTCCATACTTCCAGGGAATTTATTCTCCGGTAACAGAGAAACAGTTTCAAATGTGAATATATTCAGATATTCCTTCCTGGAAAAAGAAAATAATATTTGTGGTTATTGCATTCAGACACAATTATGGTAATTATGATAAGACCAAAAGTAACATGCAGCTGGTTTTAATTGACCAATTATATGTAGACTCCTCCCATTAATAAGTATAAACAGCATATAATATACATCATAGGTGTCAGAACAGGGGGTGGGATAGAAGGTAATTTCCCCCTTCCCCTACAAATTTGAAGGGGACGCCATCCAAGGGGTATCCATCCAGGAGGCACCCTGTAAGTCTCTGTGACTGAAACGCCAGCAGCAATTTAGTCATATAGACTCATCAGGGGTCAGCTGGTCAGCAATGTTTAAGAACACTAGGCCTGATCCAGACTTAAGGTCGTTTAACGTATGCAAGCACATCCGAGTTACGCACTACTAAGTTTAGGGCACTCCCCTCACATGCACATAACTTAGCTGAATTACTTGTTCAGAACCCTACCTTAACTTTTCCTTGCGTACCTCTGGTCGTATATATGCCTTGTTTCTTGTTTTACCTAAGTGCCTAACCCTGCCCATACTATACAATGCATAGTTTTGGCTTGCGTAGAGATGTCGCACCCTATCATACAGAGTCATGTACAAGTAACGTACAATCAGAGTCACGATGAGCAACATCTTCCGCGCACATGCACAGTGCATTCCCATAGCTAGATTTACGTATGATGTGTGCATAAATTGGCTGTCGTTATTAAGTCTGGATCATGCCCACTGTAAGTATTGTGGCTAGGGGATAAATCTAAAGTAATCAGCTTTGTACATATAGCTTCCTGTAAAGTCACTTTTATATTAAACATGCAAAGAATTCAGAAGGAGGAATCTAAAAATGTCCCGATATATTTTCAAGAGCTATTTAAAAGCTATCGCATGCTGAACTCAACATTCATATTCACCCAATATTTCAATTAAAACAGCATTTTATGTATTCTTACAATATCTGACTTTGAAAACAAATTAATAAGTAACCTAAGAAAATAAGTCAAATAATTCTAAGCACTACTGAGAGGTTTAAGACACTGCTGTGATTGAGTAAGTAAAGATACAGAATGCACCAAGAAAATAAGTACATAAAAACTTACACTTTTTTATTTTCTGTTTTTTGCTATAGGTTATATAAGGATTTAGACTTTCAATTTTTAAAATTCCAGTCATTTTATTTGACAGATCAGAAAGAAAATACCATTGGGATATTGTAACGGCTGCAGGGCACTGAGCCACAACAGTGGAATTACTATAGTCTTTGGTTGTCTGTTTTAAGCATTCTTTTTATGATTGCATGGTCTATTTGCCTTTAGATTTTGTGTCTGGGAGGCTTTGATTATACCTGAACTTTTCACTCACAGCCAAATACAGAAAGAACTCCATTACTATCCAGGAAAGAGATGTTTTGTTTTCATTTGAAATTTGAGAGGTGTGCGCCAAGTATGAACAAAGTCCATGGAGCAGCGTTAAATATAGCCCAAATGCATGTTGAATAAAGATACATATTGGACATTTCCCAAGCTATGTTATGTGGAAATTTCCTTGCTAAGTCTTGTCCCTAGGGACACCGTTTGTTCAATGAATTGCGCTAACCTACGGACTTTACTAAACTAGGAAATCTCTGCAATGTTGTAGGGGGAGTCTAGGCATTTACAGTTACCAATCAAATGGGTCATTAGATGAACAAGGATATGGTTGACACCAGGACCAAAACTAGGGGTGTGCGATAGGGGCGGTCGCTCAGGGTCCAAAGCTGAACTTGGATGCCATTAAGATCATTATTAAGGATAAGCCGGTTACACACTCAGTGTAGGGGGCGCCATTTTTCCTTTTTGCACTTGGCACTAAAATGTTTAGTAACGGCTCTGGTGGACAACATAAGATTGACAGCATCACTGTCCCACTGGTTAAATAAAAAACATATATTATGTCCTCAGGGATCACAGGTCAACCCCAGACCACATGACCCATTCTATTAGGTAAAATATTCCACTCCTAGGCTTCCAACTGTCATTCACCTGGTATAAAGGAATTAACTGATATTTAAAATACTATTTGCCTCTTCAACAAAGGTGGTTACCATAGTAATAGACAGTTGAAAACTAAAGAGCAGAGCCTAATGGAATGGGTCATGTTGGAGGGTCTGCAACCACTGTATGTTCAGTCTGGTCATTACACATGGTAATTTATGACATTGATAAGAATAGAATATGTACTGTACTTCCAAGTTAAACCTATTTCATTGTATTTAATAATAAAAATGATGTTATTATTAATAAGTCTTGTGGCGATTAGCTAAGATTCCTGGAGCCTTTCTTCCCTGTATCTTAATGCTGTTCTCCTGTCTCTCACTCTCTTCATTCCTATACTGAACACAATCTTGGCACAAGGGCCATCACTGATTTCTCTGTCTTTCTCCTGTCAGGCAATGTTATCCCCTGATAAGCTACTGAACCTTCCTGTTATCAAGTTC
This sequence comes from Limnodynastes dumerilii, assembly GCA_011038615.1. NCBI lineage: Eukaryota > Metazoa > Chordata > Amphibia > Anura > Limnodynastidae > Limnodynastes > Limnodynastes dumerilii. The sequence continues at coordinate 154,231 of WWET01001971.1, forward strand.
TTTGGACCTTGCTCATCAATCAGTGGAATTGTTTGGTATTTCTTTTAGCTTTAGGTTGCTTTGAATACAAAATGTTTGTGACACTCACAGTGCCTTGAATTCAGAAGGTTTGGGACTCACTCAACTCAAATAAAAAATTGATTTGAATAACACTAGAATTTGTATATTTTGCATTTTCTTTTACTTGTTGATCTGAAAATGTTTTTTTCACTCCTGCTCACCTGTGAGGAACTTGTAACATATCCTGACATGACGCTACAAGGATTGACTTATTTCTTTTACAATTAGATCTCCTCTGCTTTCCTAGCATAAAGGGAATCATATTAGCAAGTCACTAAGAAGCAAGCATAAAACGCCTTTACATGTCAGCCACATTTGACTGCTTTAAAGTTCTATAGATCCCAGAGGGGATGACGACAGTAGTTTTATTTAGTATAACTGTAGAGTGCGCAACAATAACTTCAATGTATCAATAAATGGTTATCAAGATTGCATGATATTAAAATAGGTATCAACGCTTTGTATATCTGAAAATGAGTGTGGACATAACTGCTAAATCCAAAAACAACAGAACCTAGTCGCTTGGCCTTCTTTTGTATTCTCATGAGTAACAAGGATATTGGTCCCCTCTGGATTAGTAACTATGACTGGGAATGGCTGGTAGCTGGTAGAAAGTCTGAGAATCTCACTGGTCGTGTTAGGGTAGCATGGTGGCTCAGTGAGTAGCATTGCGTCTCACAGCGTTAAGGTCATGAGTTCGATTCCCGGACTAGGCCTAATCTGGAGTTTGTATGTTCTCCATGTGTCTGCATGGGTTTCCTGAGGGTTCCTCCAACACACTACAAAAAAACATGCTGGTAGGTTATTGGCTGCTGAATAAATTAGCCCTAGTTTGTATGCCTGTGTGTGTATTAGGGACCTTAGTATGTAGCTCCAATAGTACAGGGACTGATGTGAATGTGAAATATTCCCTGTAAAGCGCTGCATAATCTGATAGCACTATAAAAACATCTTTTAATAAAAAAATAAGGAAACAACGTCAGGACAATTTCCATAATAAACTGGTCTACAGTCCTCATATTGTATTAATAACATTCTATTCCTTTTTGATGGTATAAGAGAAAATTGTATTTCATGTTCTACAAAATTTCCTTTCTTGAACAAGTATGAACAATTATATGTGGAAATGAGTATTCACAGTTCACTTCAACACAATTCAGCAAATGAATTGCCAACCGACGCTCCGGTTCATTTTATTACCGAAACATTTTACAAATAACTAAGTTAAAATACAAAATAAATATTCTATTGTGTGACTTGATAAACTGGTCAGCATGTAAACTATTCCACCAGTCACACTTACCAGCCATTCCTTTGGACATCTGGATAGTGCCTGTTGATTTTGATGTGCCTTTATGTACTGAATTGGTGACTGATTTAGTCTAAGTATACCCAGTCTATCTATCTATCTATCTATCTATCTATCTATCTATCTATCTATCTATCTATCTATCTCATATCTATCTATCTATCTATTATGTATCTATCAAGATTTCATCTAAGTCACTTTAATGTTGACAGCTGATAACAGGCTAATTAATCTCGAACTCAAGATGATTTTAAAAATATATAATTTAAACATAAAAGTCATATAGTATGCAGCATACTGTCAATGAACATTGCATAATTACTCTGTATACTGTTTATATGATAAATAATGATCATTTTAACATGAAATTAAATCTAAAAATATTTCCATAAAGTGCTGAGTAGCAAAGGAACTGAATAAAAGGTTTTAACTTATCTTTAGTTATTACTATTGCTGAGCTGAGTATAAGTCAATTTCTCAGTTTTTTTATTTGTTTATAATTTTCAACAAGTTTGAACAAAGAAGAGACCCTGTACCTGTATGTTTATTTTTTGGTATCAAGCAGAATAAATGATACAGTATGCCTATGTGTACACAGTAAATGATTTATTATTATTATAATCAAATCCCCAAAAATTAATTAGGAATTCTGACAATTGTGTAGACTAAAATTTATTGAAAACCATAAAGAATTCTATTAAAATGGTAAAATTATATTATTTCTAGAGTTAATTAATTTTATGATCTATCTCCACATAAATTATGTAAACTCAAAACTCTGTCCATACAAACAAATACAAGCTTTAAAATACAGCCTGCCATATATTTATAAACTGAATATGAATATTTACATGTGTTTTATGCAGATTACATTACAAATGTCTTGTGTTTCACTAATTTATGGAATTGATAAGAATATGTACTTCCAAGTTAAACCTATTTAACTTTAGTAATAATACAAATTATATTAATTTTAATAAGTCTTGTGTTGAGTAGCTATAATTCTTAAGCCCATTTTTAGCTATGTCAGTCTTCCAAATGAAGTAAAATGTATTCACTTATTTTAGTTGTTCAAAGGGGAAGTAAAGTTATAACTTAGGACTGGATCCCTAGATTTAGTTTCAGATATATAATACCCTTATAATTATTCTAAGTATGTTTCAAATTGTTCTACTGTGTTAGCCTCTACCACCTCAGATGGGAGGTTATTCCACTTATCAAACACCCTTTCAGTGAAATAAATTTTCCCCCTCATTTCCTCTAAACCTATCACCCTCAAGTTTAAACACTGACCTCGTGTTCTAATACACTTCTTCCTTTGCCCCCCTCCTGAACCCGGTTACTCCTCTTACATAAGTGAAAGCTGCTATCATATCTCGCTGTCCATTCTCTGCTTAAAGCAATTCATGTTTACTGCAAGAGTCTAAGCAGTTACTGTCCTCTCTCTGTCACTTCTCCCTATAAAGTGTGCCTCCGTCAGGCACAAGCACTGACTTATTAGACATAAGTTGATGATCGGTGTCTGGTTTAATTTACCTCACGTGAAAATTAAAAAGAAGCAAAAGGAAACATTGTCAAATATCATCTAATGACAACAGGAGTCACAGACTCTGATTATAGCTGTCGTTCAACATTGCAGTAACTCTAATAGTGTTACTTTAATGCATTAAACAAAATGACTCAAGCAGATTACATTTCTGACCTAATTAATCACATTTCATCATGTTTTGTAGTAAGGGAAATCTATAAGATAATTATAATATGTAAATTACAGAGACATAAAAACCTAAATATCTTGAGATTTACTTATAAATGTGTTGGTACAACAGGAATGTGGTTATTTGGATGTCGTGAAATCATGTGTCTGCTCTTGCACCAGTATGAAGGGTTCTTAGTTATTTTAAAGTTTTGGCAAAATAATTTGCAAATGGTAAATAACGAATTTGGCCAAAATTTAAACATAAATAAATTCAGTTCCTATCTTCTGAAAAAGCATTGGACCTGATTCACACTTAAGAAGCTGCGGCTTCTTAAGTGCGTATGTGTTCGAAATGACCTACTGCGCATGTGTGGTAGGTAATTTACGCTATCTACTTATCTGATCGACATGTAGATATTGTAGGTGCAGTCTTTACAGACCGCAGGCATCGATATCCGTAGAAAGAGGCGGCATTATGCCCCCTCGGGGGTGATTTTAGGGGGAGGTATTTAGATTAGCTGGGGAGGGTGGGGGGCAGGGAGATGCAATGGCCATACGATATAAGTTCCATAAGGTACCTAAAGACGAAGGGCTGGTCAGGGGCTGGAAGAATGAGTTACAAGGGGCATCTGTACGCACCTAACTCACTCTTAAGTGTGAATCAGGTCCACTGTCCCCATATAACCCCCAATATCTTGGTACGAAAAGATGCTGATGGCAACACTGAACCTTTTATAGATTTTTAGATTGGTCAATGAGATCTCCTTCTACAAATGATCAAAAGCTATTCTGTTGGGTCAACAGAACACATGACCAGATGATGACTTCCTGTTATGTGGTGGACATTTCTCTGACCTGCCCCCTAGGGGCCACTGTGGGACTCGTTGTTCAGTGTGGATATTCTCCTTAACTTCCCCTAGAGGCTGCTAGCTATCATGATTAATTTACAGCACCTGAGTAGCTAGGATATAAGAACTGCCTCTAGCTTACTCAGGTGTTGGTCATTGTGCCTTGCCTGCCTCTTGTTTATTCCAGTTCCGCTGTTACTGCCTTGTATGCTTGTGAACCAGTTGCCCTTGTCCTGTTTGCCGGTTACTTTTTCTTTTATGTATTTATGTTCATTTGTATGTTTGTATTTGGGGTTTCTTTGTGTTCTAGTGTTTACTGTTATCTTGTCTTGTTTGTGTATGTGTACATCTGAATCATTGTTTTCAGTTTACCCTTTGGCTCCAGCTTTTAATGTTTTTGGTTACTCTTATGTTACTCAGTGTTCCTTCTGATTTCTCGTTGTGTGTGTACGTGTTAGTGTTTTTTTAGCGTGTAGTTTACTTTTGTATTTTTTCTGGCTTTGTCATTGTCATTGTTGCTCCCAGTTTACGTTCTCCTGTGACCTGTATTCTCTTGTTTGTGATAATAAATATTTTTGATTTATTCATTCTCGCCTGGTTATTAGTGCTCTATTTCTCCACCATCAGGGGCCCTAGCAAATACCAGGCTCCAGTTAGACTCCACACCCTGGGAGCAGTCACATAACAATTTCAATGGAACTGCATTTTAATCTCCACTGTATCCATGTTTTCCTTGGAAGCGCCCCCTACTTTAAAAGTACTGATCCGTCCTCACTCAAGATGGTGATGGATTGAATGTCTGTATACTGTAGTGAGGCCTCTGCTTAGCATGCTCATACTCTACTATACAAATAGTAAACCCCTTTCCTTGTGATTGCAAAGCTGGATCACACAAAAAAATTGGATCAAGTAATTGAACACATTTAAGATCTTTCGATGACACTGACAGATAAATTTGGTGGTAGACAGAAGATCCAACCGCTTTAGATCCAGTTATCAGAGGGAGTTGGTGACATTCTTTGAATGTTTTGGGTCAACAAATCACAGTAATAATGATGGAATTTTGCATGATCTCTAAATCAGAATAAAGAGGTGAGACATTGCTGATCACCCAATCAGATTGAAGGTATCAGCACGTTCCTCCCTCCCTACAAGGAATGTTTAGATCCACCCATTCAGAGCCACCATCAGGAGGTAACAGCCGGGACTAGTGTCCCGAGCTCAGAGGTGACGGTGGCCTGCCGAGTAGCCGGCCAATGCGCAGGGCAGAATTAGAGCAGGTCTGCGGCGGCCCGCCTCTATGTGATGTTACAAATGATGTCACATGAGGTGGGGCCCTGCAGCTGTGTCCCGGGCTCTGCATTTTATGAAGGCGGTCCTGCACCCATATACCCTGAAAAAATAACATTGAGAATCAATAATCCTTTTACATGAACAATCACATTTGATCAATTTGTTCTTTTATCATAGCCCCTTGGTTTGATGATTTGATATCCAATCAGATTGGAGAGCCACGTCTCTGGTATCTTTTAAGCACAAAATGTTTTTCTCTGCACTTAGGGAATCAGTACCCATGAAGACTTAGG
>WWET01001971.1:176199-192543 GCA_011038615.1 Limnodynastes dumerilii
TCGAGTCACTGCAAGGTTGTGATGGCAGATTCACTGGATATGTTTAAGAAAGGATTAGATATATTTTTAGCAGAAAAGGACATTCAGGGTTACCAGGACCTCTAATTTAAATAAAGGACGAGTAATGTATGTATTTATTTATCTTATGATTGCAACAGTTTGGAGGTTGCTTTATATGGATTAACTTCAAATATAAAGATAGGGATCGCAGAGATCCAAAATAGGTTGAACTTGATGGACTGTTGTCTTTTTTCAACCTCATCAACTATGTAACTTCCCCAGAAAAACGCGACATAGTAGAATGCACAGATATAATATTATATATATTTGTAGCAATATCATTGTGCAGCAATTATAGAGTATTTGTCATTCCTGTGGATCGTGGACGTTTGAAGCTTTTTTTTTTTGCTTTTGACAGCTGTTGGCAGCTAAATCAACCTAACAGATGAATTCCTCCCTGGACCCTATGGAACGCGTCTTGTTCCTGGCTGAGCTATTAACTTTTCTTATATATCTCTGATACGTCTTAACTGGAAGCTCTCAGCATATGTCTATCCCATTCTCCATGTGTGTCTGCGGTGTATACACACACACAGAGAGTAAACACGGAGAGTGGGGCGCTTTAAAGGCTCTCGCACAGTTTGTGTTGCTACGGAAACAGATTTCTGCACTGTTATTAGGAATGCTTGCACTAAGCAGGTGTTTATCATAAGACTGGGGTGAAGGGGTATTAAGGAACAGACGTAGTGTGACAGTCCTGAAGACTATTGGGTCTATTTACTATAAAAAGGCACTTATTGCAGGCAATGATAAATATCTTGGGGTAGATTGACGTAGATTGCTTCTTTTAGACCGCATATACGCAATCTACGTATCGAAACGATACGCAGATTACGTACAATAGCTACTACGCATGCGCAGTAGCTATTGTTTATTGAATTACGTCCGTCTATGGAAAACGGATGTAGTTCTGGATCTGACGCCTTATTGCCATCCAGGCAAATGATTGACCTAACATTTTTAATTCTCGTTCTGTTCCAAGTGTTAGAGATAGAAGTCCCGGAGAAGAGAGGTTCCCCAAAACAGTTGTGTTCATCTCTCCTAACAATTTGGATCCTGAAAATGGGTCAAATAAGCTCCACCCCTGTCTCTCCCAAGCTCTGGCCCATCCTTCCCAAGTCCGACCCCATCGTCATGCCGCACGGGGCTAAAATTAAAAAGAAAAAAAAAAGCACCTGCCTCCAGTGTAGCCAGGGGAGGCACTACCATTGGTGCAACAGGTACAGTGGCACCTGGGCCCATGCTGATACAAGGGCCCATAGCCGTCATCACCGCACCGCCGAAGCTCCACACCGGGTTACCTGGGATATCATCGGGGCCAAAGCATATTTTTTGCACCTGGGCCCACAACTCGCTAGTTCCGCCTCCAGTGTAGCCCACTTATCGGGTGGGCATTCAGGACAGTGTGACAGTCCCTTGAAATCAGGACAGTTGGGAGGGACGGTTGTGTGTGTTTTCTGCACACATTGGACCTGATCCAGACATCTGTGTGTGTTCTGTAGGCAAGGAACCTTGAAAGTCAGCACATAAGAGAGAGGGGAACTCCTATGTCCCTTTTATCTTACATACGAGCTTTGGGTGTCTTATGAGTCCATAGGCCAACCGAAAGTTCTCTGCATGGATCTGTACCTGTCCAAAATCAGATCCATGCAGAAGGGCTTACTGCCAGCCACTCAGCCTCCTCTGCATGCCTACCCCCCAGCTTCCTTAGAGATTAGGTATGTGGATGTAACAGATCCATGTTCCGTGGGATGGATCTCCTTGTGTCCGGAACTGACTTCTGTGGGTTTGGAGATCTGTTGCAAAAAAAAACCAACACCCAAAAACACCAGAATTCGGATGGAGGACCGGTACGGCCTATACTGGTGAAGCAGAACTTATTCCCTTTCCCACTCTTTAGAGAACAGAGTAGGGAGTGCAGCGGGAAGGCCCCCTTCAAAAATGGATATCACTTTCTAGATGTTCTTTCTCTAGTACAGTGTTATAATAAGCTATTTGATGTGATTTTGTATTGTATTTGTTTATTCTTTTGTATTTAAACATATATTGATCATCAAACATATCTATCTTATGTAGTTTAGCTAAAGTAGGAATCTTAGTGTGATGGACACTGGCCAAATACAATCACAGTCTCCTTCTACGCTGCCCCGTAGATTTCAAAGACGCTCTTGGAGGTGCCACCGTAGATGATGGAAGATAGATAGGGTTAGGGGTAGGCCACTTGGCTGATCCACACGAGTGACTTTAGGCTGCTTTATGACATTGTTTCCAGCTTAAGTCTGCACAAGAGAGGAGAGTGACAAGGGAGTTCATTTTTCTCTTCCCTTCGGACTGGCCTACCTCTGTGCGTATGGTAAACGCAGGTCAGGATCCGGTCCTCTGTTTACTCCCTCTAGTCTTTTTTTGTTTGTTGTGTGACACGGGCCATGCACCATTTTAGATGCTCTTCTCTGCTCCAAGCTATACATGTTACTTCCTCTAGTATGCTGTGTGCACCATTTTAGTTGCTCTTCTTTGCACAGTCTCTAATGTCTTTATGTCCTTCTGGAGATACGGCTCCAGAACTGACCCCAGTATCCCAGGTGAGGCCGCAGCAATGACCTGTAAAGTGATATCACTACTTCTCTCCTTCTGACACTAATTCCTCTCCCTATGTCTGAATGGCCTTCCTTATTGCTTTTTTTAGATTGTTTGGCTACCTTCATTTTCAATCAATCATTAAATCAATTAATCAACCAAACAATCAATTAATGAATCAATACTGTGACCTTTTTTTTTCCCATAATACCCTTGTCCTGCTAATATTTTTTTATTTAGTGTAAAGTTTGGTTCAGGATCACTTGTCTTTTTATCTGTAACAGATTTGAATTTTATTTCAGTCTATCAAATATTTTTTGAGGGGAAAAAAAAGATATTTATCACTATAGGGCCATTTGGTTACACAAATCGAGCCTCATTTGTACTAGAATAACCTGTTTGAATAATTATGTTTTGTGATTCTTATGACACATTCTTTTGGTGGAGCTCTCAGTCACTGCTGAAGAACACTTAAAAAGCCTGGTAATGGATCTTGCTAATGTAACATGCAGCAGGTAACACATGTGACATATAGAAGAGTATTGAACAGCAATACAAGGAAACCTATTCTGACTTGCAGCATGCTGGAAACAATTATGTTTCCAAGGACACCAAACACAAGTCATTTTAGTACATTTACCCTAACATAAAATGAATCTTATGCTGTGAGTACATCAGCTACAAAAGGTCAAGATCTACCATTATGTACAGAAAAGAAAACATGGGAACATGCGGCCTGACTTAAATTAAGTCCATTAAACCAGGCACTTATGCTGCAAATGTAGCTGGTAATGTAGCCCAGTGACCTGGAATCAGTGGAAGGACAAGATCCTCAATCTCCTAAGGTAAATAAGTCAATCTGTGGCCCCCATCGCGATCACTCAGTAATACAACAGTGTGACTGCACTGCACTGGTCATTATCCCAGAATGTATCCCCTGGGATATGTTTCACTCAGAGCCGTTTCTATACCTAGCAGAACCTAAATTTCTGCCCCTCATATGTGTCCAGTCTCCATTTCTGCCTTTTATATGTGTCCAGCCTCCATTTCTGCCTGTGTCCAGCCTCCATTTCTGCCTTTTATATGTGTCCAGCCTCCATTTCTGCCTTCTATATCTGTCCAGCCTCCATTTCTGCCTTTTATATATGTCCAGTCTCCATTTCTGCCCCTTATATGTGTCCAGTCTCCATTTATGCCTTTTATATGTGTCCAGTTTCCATTTATGCCCTTTTTATGTGTCCTGTCTACATTTATGCATCTTTTATGTGTCTTGTCTCCATTTCTGCATCTTTTATATGTCCTGTCTCAATTCCTGCATTTTAAATTTATCAAGTCTCCATTTTTGCACTTTTTATGTGTCCAGCCTCTATTTCTGCCCTTTTTATGTGTCCTGTCTCCATTTCTGCTTTTTTTTATGTGTCCTGTCTCAATTTATTTATTTTATATTTGTCCAGTCTCCATTTCTGTATTTTATATGTATCCAATCTGCATGTCTGCATTTTACATGTGTCCAGCCTCCATTTCTGCATTTTATATGTATCCAATCTCCATTTCTGCATTTGACATGTGTCCAGCCTCCATTTCTGCATTTTATATGTATCCAATCTCCATTTCTGCCACTTATATATGTCCAGCCTCCGGTGCTTTTTTGTAAGAAAAAAGCTGTTGGAACTCACATCAACTCACATGCGACCATATGACCAATCACAAGCCAAGCAGCGCCACAAGCCGAGCAGTGCCATCACAACTAGCGCAGACGAAGTATACATTCATCAGACTCGACATACAAGCAGGCCGCATGCACCGTTTTATTGATTTTGCCACCAAAACTTTTAAGACTTTTAAAACTTGGAAAATACGTTGAAATAAGGTGCTGGAACTTCATTCCCATGCGTTCTATGACAAAAAAAAGCACTGCCAGCCTTTATTTCTACCCCTTATATGTGTCCAGTCTCCATTTCTGCCTCTTATATGTGTCCAGCCTCCATTTCTGGCCCTCATATGTGTCCAATCTCCATTTCTGCCTTTTATATATGTCCTGTCTCTATTTCTGCCCCTTATATGTATCCAGTCTACATTTATACCCCTTATATGTGCCCAGTCTCTATTTCTGCCCCTTATATGTGTTCAGCCTCCATTTCAGCCACTTACATATGTGTCAAGTCTTCATTTCTGCACCTAATATGTGTCCAGTCTATATTTCTGCCCTATACAGTATGTGTCCAGTCTCCATTTTTACACCTTATATGTGTTCAGTCTCCTTTTCTGACTTTTATATGTGTCCAGTGTCTATTTTTTTTTTAGAACTTATTCTAAACTGAATGTGTGTATGTATGTTTAGCTCCATGTATAAGTATATGTATGTATAGTCCCATATAAAAGTGTATGTATGTCTAGCTCCATGTATGAGTGTATGTATGTATAGCTCCATGTATAAGTGTATGTATGTGTAGCTCCATGTATGAGTGTATGTATATATAGCTCTATGTATGAGTGTATGTATGTATAGCTTCATATATGAGTGAATGTATGTTTAGCTCCATGTATGAGTGTATGCATGTATGTATGTATGTATATATGTATGTATGTATGTATGTATAGCTCCATGTATGAGTATATGTATATATTGCTCCATGTATGAGTGTATGTATGTATGTATGTATGTATGTATGTATGTATGTATGTATGTATGTATAGCTCCATGTATGAGTGTTTGTATGAATAGCTCCATCTATGAGTGTATGTATGTATGTATAGCTCCATGTCTGAGTGTATGTATGCATAGTGCTCCATGTATGAGTGTATGCATGTATAGCTCCATGTATGAGTGTATGTATGTATAGTTCTCGATGTATATATGCATGAATATATGTATGTATGTATGTATGTATGTATGTATGTATGTATAGTGCTTCATGTATGAGTGTATGTATGTATGTATGTATGTATGTATGTATGTATGTATTGTCAAAGTTATATTCATAGAACTAAAGCACCTTTATATCCTTACTGCTTTAAACTGGATTCATACAATGATATATATTAATTTAACCATAAAACATTATACTCATATATATATTCAATAACACATACCAATTTACAATATGTAACTAAGCGAAACTCACCAGCCCTTAATTAAGATTATAAGCTATCAATAAAGATAAAGACATGTTAAAGTTCATAATATACTTACTAGGTCAAGATGACCCAGTACAAACAGGCACAAACAACTTATTAATATCCAAGGGAATAATAGGATAAGGGTCTAATAGAATATGTGACGCCAGGCCTCAAAGAAATCCAGACACGTAGGGGTGTGTTTCTAAATACTGATATAATACCAGGAAGAGGGAGAATTGCAGATGCTAGCAATACGATGTGGGCAGGAATAAAGTCCATGATGATCTATGTATTTTTAATGTGTATAAGGGTGACCAGATTTGATATAAATATGCCTGTCTTGTATAATGATGTTGTCACTGCTTTCTGACCCTCGGTGATCCACACTGTCTACGATTGCTGAGTTAAGGGCTCGATTCAATAAATTCTTCGATTGGAAATACTTACTGCTCATGGCTACTTATTCAAGTCTATTGGATGAACTGATTGAGAATTATTAGAACTTAAACAATATGCTTGTTTTCCTTCTAACCATTTTGTACATGTCCTTCAAAGTTGATTAGTAAACTCTGTATAGGAGCAATCCCCTGTTCGAGAAAGGCTCCGAAATTTTTGCCTATATGTTTCAGGCGTCACTTGGAACCGGGCCAACAGAACTTGTCGCACAGCATCATAGTCTCTGCAAGCCTGAGGGCTTAATGACTGATAGGCTTCTAGGGCTTTTCCTGTCAGACTAGGGCCTAAATAGCAAGACCATGCGTCTCGAGCGATACCGTGAACTGACATTAGATTTTCGAATATCTGGAGGTGTGTATCTATATTTGCCTCAGACTCCCGGAAAGTTGGAATATCTCGAAATCCCAATTTTGGCCCATTTCTGTCCTCCACATTCCCTGAGACTGGATTGTCTGGAGTTCTTAACATGGGCACACCTAGAACAGCCTGTAACACACCAGCCCTTTCATATTCTGTGGCTCCATGTCCTAGAGCCCTCAGCCAATCCTGTAGTGTGGCTGGAGTGACATCAGTTCCTTCAATCTTTTTAGCAGCTGAAGCTTCGGAGGCCTCAGATTGAGCCCCTTCTGACTCACTGTCAGATAATAGATCGTCTGGGTGTGCTCAATCCCATTCACCCAGATCCTTTACAAGGTCTGCGCGCAATTCAGTTGTATCTCCATGTATGACTGTATGTATAGCTCCATGTATGACTGTATGTATAGCTACATGTATGAGTGTATGTATAGCTCCATGTATGAGTGTATGTATAGCTCCATGTATGACTGTATGTATATCTCCATGTGTGAGTGTATGTATAGATCCATGTATGACTGTATGTATAGCTCCATGTATGAGTGTATGTATAGAGCTGTCATACATGGAGTATAGAGCACTCTTTTAAGCTCTCATCCTCTGACAATGTATTTACAGTTTAAGGGATGTGTCTGCCATCCTTGCTGTCTCTATAGTTACACCCATTTATATAGTTATTAATACAAGAAAAAAAATGGGGCTAAATTCCTTCTGGAAAGTAGTTTGAGTCTGTTCACTTTGTGCATTTGGTATAACTCCTAACCTCCATTTCAAGTAACCATTACATTGTGCTCCCCTGTACTCATACAACATATATACTTGTGTATCTGCATTGCGTTTGGCTGCTCTGTGACTTCATGCTACTTGCCATTATTTCATAGGTATTGAGACATGTTCCTTCACCTCTGCATTATCCCCAGAAAGTGCACTACAAAAATAAGGGCCCTTTACCCTCTAGCCCTCAGAATGTAAAGCTTTATTTGGGCAGGGGTCTGACTCATACTCACCTCATACTCATAAGTCACCTTGGCCTAGGAGCCTTCACATAACTTTTATATTTTTGGAGGATCAGAGAGGTACCTCACTGCCAATGGGCCTGATCCAGAGCTAGCTCTGGAGCCCTCCCGCGACACTCCCCCTGTAGCCAGGCGTAATTACCTACTGTTACGCCGGCTGAAGGCTACCTTAACCTCAGCCGGCATAACAGTAGGTTATTACACCGGCTACAGGGTCGTAACTGGCCTAACCTGCCCGCCCTCCCTCATTTACTTACCTTCCCCTCGCCTTCCTTCCGTAACGGTTGCCTAGATACGGCGAGGAACACCCCCCTCACCGTAACTACGAAACAGTTAGGGACGCCCGATCCTAAGGATCTGGTTTCCTTAACTACGCCGGGCGACATCTTCCCGGCGCATTCGCAGAATGGCTGAAATGCCGTTCTTATGCCTACGGCCGCCGTAACTAGGTCTGGATCAGCCCCAATGTCACTAGATAATATAAGATAATATATAATATATATATGCTGTATATATATAATTTTGTTTTAAAGATACTATTCCTGCTCATAAAGAAGAAGAAACAGGTTAAATTGACTTTTTTTTTTTTTAAATCATTGGTTGCTAAGAAACTTCAATAAATGTAAGGAGTGTAAGTAATAACGTCTCCTCCATTCTAGCTTTCGATCACGATGTGAAAATAATTACATATAACTGTATACACTACAACATCACAAGGTCCTAATTTCCAAGTAATGTCATTAAAAAACTTTCACAGCAGTAAACATTTTAGGAAGCGCATTACCTAAATGATTTGAAGTTCCTGAAATGTTCTTTTTGTGAGCCGCCGAAGAGTCATTTAATGTTATCGCTGTTTTGTGGCAACATCAAAGGGTTTTGCTTTTCTTTTATGTTGTTTAACTTCATCACTTGGCAGGTTGCTACAATGAGGTAGAAGGGGCAGTGGATAAAGACTGTTCCAAAAAGCCTGGCACTTTAACTAAAGTTTACAGCAGTAATTAAAAAGAAAAACAGAAGTTGGGAGCCAAAATATCTTGTGTCCCTAACTTTACCTACTGATCTCTGTACACAAAGTACTCCTCTTTACTTCAGAGGTTACATCAGTCCTCTGTAGTAACTGTAGATTTCTAAGTTTGTATTGTTATTGAGCTAATCAATATATGACTGAAAGTTTCCCTATATAATTTATCCCATGAAGTTATGAAGTCAATTTTCATCCACAACTTCAGTTTTCCTGCAACATTGCAGTAAATAAACAGATAAACATTGGAACCACCACCATTGCGATGGTCGTCTACTACCCGTTCAGATTGCCTCAAAACACTGGCTTTTTTGATGAAAAAGCCGGCTGTAGTAAAAACACCGGCTTCTAAACTCAATCTGAATGGTCCATTTACAAAAAGTTGGCTACTGAAGAAGGGTTTTAGCTGGCTCTGAACACCAGCTTTCAGTAGCCGGCTTGGTGCGTTCAGACTTTTTTTTTTGTTTTCATCAAAAAAGCCGGTGTTTTCAGCTCAATCTGAACGCTCCATTTTTAACAGCCCCAAAAATGTCCCCAGCTCTACACCCTGCCTAAAAACCCAGCTTTTTCAGCTTGGGCAATCTGAACGTGGTATTAGTCTGCTAACTTGTTCTGCTCATTAGGTTGCTTTCTCTGCTGCAATTAGTGTAGCTTTATTTCATTATGTGACCGGTGGAAGTCAAAAATAATTAACACGCACAAAGAATTTTATCCCAGTGTTGTCCTACTTTTAGCTTAATTAACATTAAAATGAATAATATCAAGGTAATCCCTTCATAAATACAATAAATGTAATAATAGGGAGGCTGCTACAGGGGTAAAAAAATAATAATAATTACTATTTGTGTGTAATAAGAGCAATAATAAAACATGCTTTATCTGGGTTCCATTCTCCAAACTCAGAAAAAGTCCAGAAGAGACTCTACCCGAGTTTTCTGCAGATGTTAGGCTATTTTTTACTCCATGAAGGGTCAATTTTGAAATTTAGTTCATTGAACTAGCAAACCACATACATGCAATTACTGCTTGAAGTATAACATAAGGGTCTTCATGCCTACACCTATAGTCCAGAGAAAGAAACCAAGACAAAAGTACTTTTAATAACAAGAAAACACAAGTCCATGCTTCCATTCAAATATATGAAATGTGTGCAGTATATATATAAATGGAAGATGTGCAGCCAAGGACCAAAGTGACTACTGTGTAGCTACAAGGAACAAAAGAGAGGTCCGGCGCTCCATATACACATTATATAACACTATGTGTCAGCACATACATAAAGAGGAGGTTTAGTTCACAATATAGCTATATTGGGTTATCACCTGCCCAGCGTCACAGCACCTCCTGTTTGTGAGTCCCTATCCATTTTCCAATTAAAAGACTCTTTGAAATACGGTGGCACCATGGTCAGGGCAGGTGCAAAGACAAGTAGTAAGCGTGTGCAAACTGTCAATATGCTAGTAAGTTGTAAAATGCCTCATGCAGACACATGACTCGTTTACAAGAAAGAAATACAGCTGCTAAAACACTATTTACTATAGATACAAACAAACAAAGAAGCGGATACCTGCAGGAATATTTGTGACAAGTATTTGTACCTGTGAGGAATTTAGGTTTATTTCAGTTTGTTTCATGCGCACACCCTTTTTTATAACCTTTATAATTATTTTTTTGGTTATGTTAAAAATAAATGTTATTTTTCTTAGTCAGAAAAATTGTCAGATTTCTTTTGTATGTTGTTGGATGCTGTAAATAGATACACAATATTACAAATTAATGTTTCTACCATTTACATATTTAATGTTTCCAAACACATTTATTTTTTTTTCAATAATTTCTTTCAAATGTAAAAAAAAATTAAAAAAAATATATATATATATACCATTGTGCATTTCCGCATCCACCTCTCTTTGAATTAAACGTATGTGTCCTTACCACTTGTGCGCGCACATTCTACTCAATTGATAAATTAGACAGAAGCATGGACGCGCTTCCGACCATGCATAGCCGTATTCCAGATGCATGCGATTCACGCTTGCATTTTTTATGCGAAAATGCGCAACCTTGAATAGGCCGTATTTAAATTAGTATGCGCGCTTCCGTCTCGCACACACACGCAACTCTGAATCTGATCCATTGCCTATAGCAACCAATCAGATTCTAGCTCTCACTTTCCTATTACATAGAAAATATCGGCTAAAATCTGATGGGTTGCTATGGGCAACATCTCCACTTTTCTAAACCCAGCAGCTTAGTACATCTGGCTCATAGTGTTATATAATGTTTGTTTGGGCGCTGGACATGTCTTTTGTTCCATAAAGGTACTTTCAATGTTCCTGCAAAAGTGTTTTATGGAAATATAACATGCTTCATGTAAACATGGGATAGTTGTTTAGTTATTTTCATAAGCAGTTTAATTCTATATTAGAATTTTATTTTACAGATAAATACAATATCTTACAGAGAAGAAATTACATTGTAGGTCCAGCAAAAGAGTTAGTGAAGTAACTCGGAAAACAAAACATAAAAATGATTTGAACATTTTAAATCACAGATCTCCTTCCCTCCTTATGGATATCTCAGTTTATCCCTTCAAAACTGCAACTGACACACACATACTTAGAGGCAGCTTAGTCGATGTAAGAGAGGCTATCCAAATCTCAAACTAGGTCACAGGCTCCATCCACCAGGGCTTTGGTCAGATGTCCTTATTTTTGACAAATACTTATGATTAGACCATAGCTTCCAAGTCCACTTGCTTACAATTGACCTTCTAAGATGTAGCCAGGATTTCGACTTCAAAGGGCATATGAGTTTTGCTCTTAAAAAGAATCCGGGGGCACAGATGCTAATAATCCCTGTGCCGAACAGGATTCTAGTAGAAAAAAAACTGTATTTTGAAGACAAACTTGCTGTTAACCCTGGTAGCTCCTCTACAGAACATTCTAACCAAGTCTGGGTAGACTGACAGATGAAAGGAGTTTCTTATATAAGACAAAGTGTAAATCATTAATAGAGTGGTATATATTGCAAGTTTCTAACTTGTCTTCCATGAATATTAATATTACTAATTATACATACACTAAGTTTCATTACAAGTTTATACACAGTTGCATTGGAATTTCATGATAATGTTTTATTAACCCTGGATATATTATCATTTTCTAGTGATCTAAATAAGATATCAGAATAGGAGCATTGCAGATAGAAATGTCTTTCTGTTATGGATCATATCAAATAAATAATGGATTAATGGCTCGGAGGTCGATGGAAAAAGACTCCAATTATAGCACAGATTCCTGACTGTTTTATTAAAATATAACTAGCCAATTCTAAATAGGGCCAGAAGGATCTATCAGAACCCAATCTGCTGGACATACAGCATGTAATAGACATTTAACTCAATCATTGTAGGGAGGATGTTGATGAGTGTAGAGATAGGAGGAATCGAATCAACTGATTCATGTCAGTAATAAAACAACGTTTTATGAATTGCTGGAAGGTTATATATGAAATACATATCTAAAAGATTGGGTAATAATTGGCTTATGTTTATATTGTGAGGGGGAGTCCATCATTTATGACAGATGATGAGTTGTATTAAAACTTAGCACTTCCAAACAACATCAATATATTGTGCTTAGAATATTTAATGTGCTAGAATGTATTACCAAGAGCTCAATCTTATAGTAATATTGGGGTAGATCCAGAACTACGCGTGTGCGTACGTATTTTAGCGGTGCGTATTTTCGTACACGTAAGGTCAATACACTCCCCACGGCACACCCCTTGCACGGACGCATTTTCTCAAATTACGCGACCCAAACCCTACCTTAACTTTTCCTAACGTAACAGAATACGTCCGCTAACGGGCGTACAGACTACGCAAACGTACGCAGCTTAGCACGCCCATACTGTACACTTTAAATACCACCCCCCGCCTACTTCACGTAAAACGCACGTATTGGTCACTAACGTAAATTTGGCACGCCCACACGTAAGTATTTACGTTAGCAATACGTGAATTATCCATACGTTTGAAAATACGCTACGTGAATGTGCGTATTTTCTGCAGTGCGCATGCGCAGTGCATACAAATCTGCGAATTTACGTGTCCGCCACACGTAAATTCACGGAAATGCGTAGTTCAGGATCTGCCCCATTGTGCTATAAAATGTGTAGCTTCTGGGATTGACTTAGATTGTGGCAAAGTCTGTGTATTTTCACACTGGGCATGGCCAGACGCATATGAAACCAAATCTATTCAGTCTAGAACACAAGCTAGTGGCCTGGGACTAAGGAAGTCTTATAGGAATAGAGAAAGGATGCACCAATATAGCCCATTACCGTAAGTGCTGGTGACTAAGCGCTAAATCCATTCAGTTTAGCGTTATCTGGCGGCTCCCGTAGTGATTAATGAATGGGTCACGTCTGTTTCTTGCATTACTCACGTGCTTTCTGGCGGCTCCCGTTGTGAGTAATGATTGGGTGATGTCAGCTACATTCATAACTCACAGTGGGAGTCAAAAGGCAACTCTGAAATGAATGGATTCAGTGGTCAAAGCTAAAGGTAGCATGCTTATATTGTATGATTTAGGTGTCTATGATTTAACTTTACTCTCCATGTTGTGAAAGTTGTGTCATGGAGCGTAAAGCTGAATGTGGACACATCTGTATATGACACCATTGCAGTAACAGACAACCAAAGTAACCCATAAAAAGCATGTTGCCTTTTGATTCATTACATTTAATGAATTCATCATTTAAATACTTTACTTAAGTTATTTTATTTATGACTGTGCTATGTCTATTTGATGTGACAATATAATAGAGAATATTGACATAAGGCATTTCCAACATTTTCATTAGACATAGCAGCTGAATTATCCTGAATATGTACCACAATAACTGTAATGTGATTGTGCTGGACTGTTATGGAAATCTGTTATCTGGATTGTTCTTAAACTGCTCGTTAATTGTGTGAGATTTTTCCAAACTCACAATGTGCTCTTTTTTTTTACATTTTTGTCTTGATCAGACTCTCCCAGGACTATGTACCGGTGGGAAAAGGGTTTCAATTGTGCTCTCCTAAGGCTTACCGTATGTGGTCAAAATAATGTTTGCAAGAATTCCTCAAAATAATCTAATGAATCAAAAGGCAACATGCTTTCTAAGCTCTTCTTCTGGATGGATATGACTTGGATTACATGGTATTGTGTAAAGTTGGTTTCACACCTATGCAATCATACATGATATACAATGGCTCTTCCAATTATACAATGTCTCTGACAATTGCAAGTCATGATGATCACGTTAATTCATATGTACACATTACCAATTCAACAGCAGATGTTGACTCATCATCTTTCCTAACCAACTGAAATATGTGTCTGTACACACTGTACAGATATCTGTCTATGCTGCACAGGAGATACCAGAGTAATTGGACAGACAATTGCACTTCTGTCCATATTTGTCTAACATTGGTACCATCGGTGATCTAGATTTCTAGGAAGTTCAGAAAAGCAAATGAAGGGATGCTACCTGTTTTATCGCAATGGTAGTGCAGACATTCTTACAATATCAGACCAAATCATTGTAAATCATATGTTTGGCTATATTTTTGCATAGGTGTGTACCTAACTTACTACTTTTTGCAAAACTATCGGCAGAATGTAATATGGAGTTGAGGTGACTCAATCTTCCACATATGTTGCCTATGCATTATGACCAGCGTTCCATGTACTGCAAAAGCATGAACCGAAACTGTCGCCAGTTTGCGAAGGATGGCATCAGCACCAGATGCACCCTCCACTACGTAAAGTCCCATTTAACAGACACAGTCATTTTTTCTCTGACAATTTTATAGTTTACCCAGGTTTTTTTCAGACACCATTTTCCTGCGATGTTGAGCTTATAGTACAATGATCACCCGGGGCACAAAGAGTCAAAGTGATTTGTTCACGTTCAACAGGATCTGCTGCAGCAAAATTAAACCACGACTGTCAGCAACAGACTCCAATCTACCACCGAAACGTTTAACTATTCCGTTTCCTATTTTTGATTACTCTCCAGTCAATTCTAAGAAAAACAACATAATTAGTATATATTGAGCTAAAAATTAAACGAGGAGAATGTGTTATGTTTGACTGCAGTTGACCCACACTTTCAGCCAAATATTTCTTTTGGCATATAATTGCACTCACAGATGAAAATACTTTAAAAAGTAATTAAGCCATTAAATGGTGCCTGTTATAAAATATACTGGAACAGATTGTGCTGTGTGTTTATAAAAAATAAAGTCTTCAACTAGGGAAATATTTAATGTTGTCTCTTGAGTCATCAGACATCCAAATATTTTACATTCAATCACTGGTAATAGCTGTGTTTCTCGTGTGTCATATTTACATTCTCACTGCAAGCCATGCTAAGGTCCTTTTTTGTTATTAACCAGCCTGAGGGCGCTGGAATGAAATTAGTAACAAAAATGGCACGAAGTTAAATAACAACTCCACTAATCCTGTTTGCAGGTGACAAAGTTGGCACAGTTTTTAGCTGGAAATGGGTCTCTTTCAGATACAATATGTTCCCCAACATAATTTTCTTTCATAATTCACTTCCACAGATGTACATTCAACAATTATGGAGCTCAAAACCCCTCTGCGGGTGAACACAAAGCAATATGCAATGAAACATTGTAAAAGAACCAAAAGGTGTCCAGTAGTTGAAACAATTACACAATCTATGTTTTATAATAAAATTGCATTACCAGTAAGCGTATTTTATTATACTCTAGATTATTCTTATAATTCCATGATTATTATGCCAAAAATGCCGACACATATGCAGGTGAAGTTAATCCACAGAGAACAGGCAAGAAAGTCTAAATAAAGTCCAGAGAGTGAACAGCTTGGCTGGAATAAATCAGGACCACGGTTGAGAACAGCAAACATTCATAAAGCACAGGAAGCAGCTTACAGGAAACAATGACCCACACCTAGCTCTGGAATGATAGGATAGAAAAAGCCAGAGCACAGGTGTAAGATAACGAGCACATAACATGATTAGTCCCAGAGAGAGTGTTCAACAGCAGCCTCTAGGGGCACGTGATAGAAATGTCCACAATAGGAATAACTGATCCAGGTCTGCCCCTATGGGCAAATAAGGATGCAGCAGTCCATATAACAACTGTCATAGGACTAAGAGGGAACAACTACGTGTGATTTCAGTAAAATTATTGGTCTAAGTTCCAGTCGGAATGCACATGAATCAGTGAATAAGGATCTACTTGCAACCAAAATAAAAATAAAAAAACCCACAATCCAACTGATAGAAGGAAGGGCAGAAGAATTGGGGTTTGGAGCACTCTCCTTGTGTATAGGAAGGAGTTCCCTGTTAGAAGACTGTGCACTGTTAACTGCTGAAGGAGACAGAGATTCAGAGGCAGATCTCAAATTTCTTTAGGGGTTTGTTTAACCTCATCCTCATACCCTCCCTCCTCATATTCTATAGAATATATGGCTTCCCCTTCCTTATATACCTTTCCCTATTGTTCCCTCTACACCTCCTCTCCCCACTGATTCCCCTGTGCTCCTCTCACCTTACTGCTCCCTTTATATCCCTCACTGATTCCTTTATATCCCTCTCCCCACTGCTCCCTCTATATCCCCCTCTCCTCAAGGCTCCCTTATACCCATCTACCCCCCACTGCTCCCTTTATTCCCCCCTCTCCATCCTGCT
>WWET01001971.1:200181-217543 GCA_011038615.1 Limnodynastes dumerilii
GCAAAGAATACACTTAACTTGACTCCCCCTGCAATCAACATGGTTTAGCCCAGGAGTAACTCATTTCAAGCACTTACTTATGTCTGGATTTAGCCCCATGTTTGTAGTATGAAAAGGGGCTTTTTATAGACTGCATCCTCTCTGGATTGGGTGCCCTCACCAGGGGCGGATTGGCTATAGGACTTACAGGGAATTTTCCCAGTAGGTCGGTGGTCTCTGGAGGCCAATCAGCAGCTCCTTTTTTATTTGAAGAAACATAGGATGTTGACTGTCATGGGTGTTGGTTGCTAAAAGGATGTCTGTATAGAATGGAGATCATTAGGTGTTGTATATATTGAGTGGTGGTCACTAGGATGCTGTATGTATTGAGAGGAAGTCACATGGATTCTGTATGTATTGGGAGGTGGTCACTAGGATGCTGTATGTCTGAGTGGTAGTCACTAGGATTCTGTATGTACTGAGAGGATGTCACATGGATTCTGTATGTATTGGGAGGTGGTCATTAGGATGCTGTATGTATTAGGAGGTAGTCACTAAGATGCTGTATCTATTGGTTGGTGGTCACTAGGATGCTGTATGTTTTGAGTGGTGGTCACTGGCTGACTGGAACTACCTGCATTGCATAGTAGTTGCTATAAATCTCTTCACTGGAAGGCGAATACTTGTAAGTAGGTTCTTTATTCTCTACAAATCCACTTTACATATTTTTTTGGACCCCACTAACAGTTGATCCTGTCCACACGTGGCCTCTGTAGATTGTTTTTCCAGGGCTACTTTAAGGTCCCATTCCGCCCCTGGCGCTCATCTCGGCTTTTCCTTAATTTACATTGACTGTGTGCCATTACCTCATCCCTCTCAGGACATGTCCTTCAGAACACAAGCCGCCCCAGCTTCAGTTTCAGTCAGATCTTAATGGGGTGCACTTGCTTTCCCTTTGGTCCGAGCATTCACAATTAGATATGTCAGGTCAGCTGATGTACACGCCCGGTCAGATGCCTTTCTTCCCCATACCCTAATAAACGTGACATTCACAGAAGGGGACTTGTTCTAGGGAGTCAACTTGATTATGGGGTCATGACTTGTCTCTTGTCCCCATTTTCATAGACACAAATAAGTTTAAGACATTTGTGGATGCTATCTAATCCAGTTGTACAAATATACTTGATCAGCGCTTTACTTTATTGTTAGATGGTATAGTTCCTTTTTTTTATTGCCATCAACTTTATTTTTAATGTGGTGCAATAATCTGTCTTAGCAGTACCTCTAATTGTTAATGTTAATCACGGAGAAAGAAGAAAAAAAGAAAAAAGAAAATATTCAAAGTACAAATGCTTTAATAAACCTTTTTCCCTAGTTTAGTGTGAGCTATATATAGTTACAACTCCACAGGGTATCAGCAGCAAATACTGCGTTCAATGCTCATTAGGAAATAATAAAATGATGTGCTAAAATTTAATTGCAACTAGGACGGGGTCACCTTGCTAAATGCATGTTTATATCTATAAGAAAATATCCCAGTGTTTCAGCTATTTATATGTTTAATAAGCACAGAAACCTCACCTTGTGCCTGAAGGCATTAGCATAAAAGAAGCGTTAATGGCCCTTAATCGCACTCACAATTAAGATGTTGGAAACTTAGAGTTAGTGTATATTTTTGTTCCACTCACAATCTATATCCATGACATAGACAAGTATAGCGCCAGGGCTTCAAGCAGTCTTGCCTGTATCCTGCTGTGTCTGTCCTCTAGTGACACCAGTAGGTTTGCTGCTACAGTTGAGGTTAGATGAGATTTTCAATGTTCAGTCTCAGAGAATCAGTTCCCTAAAGGCTTTGCGGCGTATTCAGAGATCCGTTTTCACGGTGATTCCTGTGCATATTTTTATGAACGGATCCACGTAAGTACACACGGAAGCAACACAGTGGTCTATGTACTTTTAAGTCCCCCACCGCACATCAGGGAGATAGGAGTGTCGTGGATGTTGGTGCGTCTTGCCTTGTTGTTGCCATGCGTATAATTGCGCACATAACAAAAACGGATCTCTGAATATGCCCCTATGTCCTTGTATCTGCAGTCAGAGGCTGGGGGATTCAGTTGCCGCTGCAGCAATTCCAGTTTCGACACTGATTCAGCCGACAGGTTTTTAATAAAGCATATTTCTATATCGGAATGGATACAATGTTGAATGTTCTTATTTAGAAAAGGTACTCATTCCCAGGGAGGGTTAAGGTTAGATTGAGGGACAGGGATAATTAGGGTTAGGCTGCAAAGAAGGTATAGTTAGGGGAGGGTTAAGGTTAAGCTGAGGGATGGTGATATTTAGGGTTAGGAGAGGGTTAGGGTTAGACTGTGGAGAGGGGAGTGTTAAGGTTGGAGTAAAAAGAGAATTAAGGTTAGGTTGTGAGAAGAGAAAGATTAGCGTTAAGGGAGGGTTAAGGTTAAGCTGAGGGATGGTGACAGTTAGGGTTAGAAGAGGGTTAGGCTTAGAATGCGGAGAGGGGAGTGTTAAGGTTGGAGTAAAGTGAGAATTAAGGTTAGGTTGTGGGAAGAGGATGATTAGGGTTAGGGGAGGGTTAAGGTTAGGCTCCGGGAAGGGGATGATTTGGGTTAGAATGAAAACAATTTGCCTGTAACTGTTGGAAGAGACAGCAGTCTCAAAGCGTCGAAAGACAGATCATCGGAGCGGGGAACTACACCCATGACTAGTATCAGGGCCGGTGCTAGGGTGTTCGGCGCCCCACTGCGAACTTTAATTTTGCGCCCTTCTGTTTAACAATTTGACACGAGTGACAATCCTAGATTATAATAAGCGTCATCATACAACACAATTGTAAGAACAATAAAACAATGCAAATAATAGTCACCACTATACATATATATCCCTCATCCTGTCTCTCCAGCACCCAATATCCTCATCATGTGTCCCAGCACCCAGTGTCCCCATCATGTGTATCCAGCACCCAGTATCCCCATCATGTGTATCCAGCACCCAGTATCCCCATCATGTGTATCCAGCACCCAGTATCCCCATCATGTGTATCCAGCACCCAGTATCCCCATCATGTGTATCCAGCACCCAGTATCCCCATCATGTGTATCCAGCACCCAGTATCCCCATCATGTGTATCCAGCACCCAGTATCCCCATCATGTGTATCCAGCACCCAGTATCCCCATCATGTGTATCCAGCACCCAGTATCCCCATCATGTGTATCCAGCACCCAGTATCCCCATCATGTGTATCCAGCACCCAGTATCCCCATCATGTGTATCCAGCACCCAGTATCCCCATCATGTGTATCCAGCACCCAGTATCCCCATCATGTGTATCCAGCACCCAGTATCCCCATCATGTGTATCCAGCACCCAGTATCCCCATCATGTGTATCCAGCACCCAGTATCCCCATCATGTGTATCCAGCACCCAGTATCCCCATCATGTGTATCCAGCACCCAGTATCCCCATCATGTGTATCCAGCACCCAGTATCCCCATCATGTGTATCCAGCACCCAGTATCCCCATCATGTGTATCCAGCACCCAGTATCCCCATCATGTGTATCCAGCACCCAGTATCCCCATCATGTGTATCCAGCACCCAGTATCCCCATCATGTGTATCCAGCACCCAGTATCCCCATCATGTGTATCCAGCACCCAGTATCCCCATCATGTGTATCCAGCACCCAGTATCCCCATCATGTGTATCCAGCACCCAGTATCCCCATCATGTGTATCCAGCACCCAGTATCCCCATCATGTGTATCCAGCACCCAGTATCCCCATCATGTGTATCCAGCACCCAGTATCCCCATCATGTGTATCCAGCACCCAGTATCCCCATCATGTGTATCCAGCACCCAGTATCCCCATCATGTGTATCCAGCACCCAGTATCCCCATCATGTGTATCCAGCACCCAGTATCCCCATCATGTGTATCCAGCACCCAGTATCCCCATCATGTGTATCCAGCACCCAGTATCCCCATCATGTGTATCCAGCACCCAGTATCCCCATCATGTGTATCCAGCACCCAGTATCCCCATCATGTGTATCCAGCACCCAGTATCCCCATCATGTGTATCCAGCACCCAGTATCCCCATCATGTGTATCCAGCACCCAGTATCCCCATCATGTGTATCCAGCACCCAGTATCCCCATCATGTGTATCCAGCACCCAGTATCCCCATCATGTGTATCCAGCACCCAGTATCCCCATCATGTGTATCCAGCACCCAGTATCCCCATCATGTGTATCCAGCACCCAGTATCCCCATCATGTGTATCCAGCACCCAGTATCCCCATCATGTGTATCCAGCACCCAGTATCCCCATCATGTGTATCCAGCACCCAGTATCCCCATCATGTGTATCCAGCACCCAGTATCCCCATCATGTGTATCCAGCACCCAGTATCCCCATCATGTGTATCCAGCACCCAGTATCCCCATCATGTGTATCCAGCACCCAGTATCCCCATCATGTGTATCCAGCACCCAGTATCCCCATCATGTGTATCCAGCACCCAGTATCCCCATCATGTGTATCCAGCACCCAGTATCCCCATCATGTGTATCCAGCACCCAGTATCCCCATCATGTGTATCCAGCACCCAGTATCCCCATCATGTGTATCCAGCACCCAGTATCCCCATCATGTGTATCCAGCACCCAGTATCCCCATCATGTGTATCCAGCACCCAGTATCCCCATCATGTGTATCCAGCACCCAGTATCCCCATCATGTGTATCCAGCACCCAGTATCCCCATCATGTGTATCCAGCACCCAGTATCCCCATCATGTGTATCCAGCACCCAGTATCCCCATCATGTGTATCCAGCACCCAGTATCCCCATCATGTGTATCCAGCACCCAGTATCCCCATCATGTGTATCCAGCACCCAGTATCCCCATCATGTGTATCCAGCACCCAGTATCCCCATCATGTGTATCCAGCACCCAGTATCCCCATCATGTGTATCCAGCACCCAGTATCCCCATCATGTGTATCCAGCACCCAGTATCCCCATCATGTGTATCCAGCACCCAGTATCCCCATCATGTGTATCCAGCACCCAGTATCCCCATCATGTGTATCCAGCACCCAGTATCCCCATCATGTGTATCCAGCACCCAGTATCCCCATCATGTGTATCCAGCACCCAGTATCCCCATCATGTGTATCCAGCACCCAGTATCCCCATCATGTGTATCCAGCACCCAGTATCCCCATCATGTGTATCCAGCACCCAGTATCCCCATCATGTGTATCCAGCACCCAGTATCCCCATCATGTGTATCCAGCACCCAGTATCCCCATCATGTGTATCCAGCACCCAGTATCCCCATCATGTGTATCCAGCACCCAGTATCCCCATCATGTGTATCCAGCACCCAGTATCCCCATCATGTGTATCCAGCACCCAGTATCCCCATCATGTGTATCCAGCACCCAGTATCCCCATCATGTGTATCCAGCACCCAGTATCCCCATCATGTGTATCCAGCACCCAGTATCCCCATCATGTGTATCCAGCACCCAGTATCCCCATCATGTGTATCCAGCACCCAGTATCCCCATCATGTGTATCCAGCACCCAGTATCCCCATCATGTGTATCCAGCACCCAGTATCCCCATCATGTGTATCCAGCACCCAGTATCCCCATCATGTGTATCCAGCACCCAGTATCCCCATCATGTGTATCCAGCACCCAGTATCCCCATCATGTGTATCCAGCACCCAGTATCCCCATCA
The DNA here is from genome assembly GCA_011038615.1 of Limnodynastes dumerilii. Taxonomy (NCBI): domain Eukaryota; kingdom Metazoa; phylum Chordata; class Amphibia; order Anura; family Limnodynastidae; genus Limnodynastes; species Limnodynastes dumerilii. Next base: position 205,940 of record WWET01001971.1, read on the forward strand.
TGTGTATCCAGCACCCAGTATCCCCATCATGTGTATCCAGCACCCAGTATCCCCATCATGTGTATCCAGCACCCAGTATCCCCATCATGTGTATCCAGCACCCAGTATCCCCATCATGTGTATCCAGCACCCAGTATCCCCATCATGTGTATCCAGCACCCAGTATCCCCATCATGTGTATCCAGCACCCAGTATCCCCATCATGTGTATCCAGCACCCAGTATCCCCATCATGTGTATCCAGCACCCAGTATCCCCATCATGTGTATCCAGCACCCAGTATCCCCATCATGTGTATCCAGCACCCAGTATCCCCATCATGTGTATCCAGCACCCAGTATCCCCATCATGTGTATCCAGCACCCAGTATCCCCATCATGTGTATCCAGCACCCAGTATCCCCATCATGTGTATCCAGCACCCAGTATCCCCATCATGTGTATCCAGCACCCAGTATCCCCATCATGTGTATCCAGCACCCAGTATCCCCATCATGTGTATCCAGCACCCAGTATCCCCATCATGTGTATCCAGCACCCAGTATCCCCATCATGTGTATCCAGCACCCAGTATCCCCATCATGTGTATCCAGCACCCAGTATCCCCATCATGTGTATCCAGCACCCAGTATCCCCATCATGTGTATCCAGCACCCAGTATCCCCATCATGTGTATCCAGCACCCAGTATCCCCATCATGTGTATCCAGCACCCAGTATCCCCATCATGTGTATCCAGCACCCAGTATCCCCATCATGTGTATCCAGCACCCAGTATCCCCATCATGTGTATCCAGCACCCAGTATCCCCATCATGTGTATCCAGCACCCAGTATCCCCATCATGTGTATCCAGCACCCAGTATCCCCATCATGTGTATCCAGCACCCAGTATCCCCATCATGTGTATCCAGCACCCAGTATCCCCATCATGTGTATCCAGCACCCAGTATCCCCATCATGTGTATCCAGCACCCAGTATCCCCATCATGTGTATCCAGCACCCAGTATCCCCATCATGTGTATCCAGCACCCAGTATCCCCATCATGTGTATCCAGCACCCAGTATCCCCATCATGTGTATCCAGCACCCAGTATCCCCATCATGTGTATCCAGCACCCAGTATCCCCATCATGTGTATCCAGCACCCAGTATCCCCATCATGTGTATCCAGCACCCAGTATCCCCATCATGTGTATCCAGCACCCAGTATCCCCATCATGTGTATCCAGCACCCAGTATCCCCATCATGTGTATCCAGCACCCAGTATCCCCATCATGTGTATCCAGCACCCAGTATCCCCATCATGTGTATCCAGCACCCAGTATCCCCATCATGTGTATCCAGCACCCAGTATCCCCATCATGTGTATCCAGCACCCAGTATCCCCATCATGTGTATCCAGCACCCAGTATCCCCATCATGTGTATCCAGCACCCAGTATCCCCATCATGTGTATCCAGCACCCAGTATCCCCATCATGTGTATCCAGCACCCAGTATCCCCATCATGTGTATCCAGCACCCAGTATCCCCATCATGTGTATCCAGCACCCAGTTAGAGGTTCATGATTAGTAGCTGAGTAATGGCTAGAGTGCCAGGCCATGTTGTGTTTTTTGTGTAAATTCCCCTTGCCTTGTGCACCTGCTGTGTATATTACTTTATAAACTGACTTGTAGCAGCCACCATTTTGGATGTGTGTGTATATATATATATTGGACTCATACATGATTATTGTTATTATTAGCATATGGTTTTATATAACAAGGTATTCATACCAACAATTTTAGAGTTTAGAACAGTAGTCAAAGTGGAAATATAGAAGTGGTGGTATGAAAATATAGCAATAACAGAAGTGAATGGAAATGTATAGCTTTTCTATTAAATCAATGGCAGAAGTGACAGTATGGCATGTTCCTATATCGGTTGCAGTCCCCGCATAGAATGGGGGATTTCTGAAATAGGGGAATCCGAAAGTTCCCTTCTGGATGCCCCTATTTCAAATACCCCTCCAATTTAGAAATTCTTTTTCAGAATTGGTGAGTATGCCGATCGGAATACTCACCCATTCCTTTTCGGAAACACTGCTGCTGCCACCACCGCTACAGCGGGACCCACACCACGGGGAAGGTGAGTAACCTCTCCAGGGTTAGGGTCAGGCTGCGGGGAAGGGAGGGTTAGAGTCAGGCTGTGGGGAAGGGAGGTTTAGGGTCAAGCTGCGGGGAAGGGAAGGTTAGGGTTAGGGTAATGGAAGGGGAGGGTTAGGGTTAGAATTAGAGAAAGGGTGTTCGGTTCGGTGTTTGGTGCTCCGGGGACCGATTGCTATGCCTCATAGAAGCATAAGCAATCGAAATCAGCATACCCTATCGAAATAAGGCCGTTCTTTCCAGGGACCCACTCCCTTCCCATCTACCCCCGTACTTTGAGCCCTGATTTAGAATACAGTGTACAACACTACTGTTATGCAACATATTTAGCCAAATAGCTGCTTTGAGCTTTACTGATGTACGTGCTGTAATTGCTTGCATGGCAACTTGTGCACTCCCCTGTATTGGGCCCATGATGTGATACTATATATTGCTTAGCTTGCCGTTAAGGAGCTGTTATGGTTTATTTTTTGACCTAATGATTACAATCCAATGTTTTCCATTTGAACCAGTTACTCTAATGGCCAGATATACTAAGTTGCTGGAAGGGAAAAGCGGAGATGTTGTCCATAGCAACCAATCAGATTCTAGCTCTCACTTTCCTATTACATACTAGAAAATGTCAGATAGAATCTGATTTGTTGCTATGAGCAACGGCTCCACTTCTCTTATCCTGCAGCTTAGTAAATCTGTCAAAAACCCAATGATTCATTTTCACAGAATGAACATTTTGGTAATACAAATGTCTCTTTATTATCTAAATGATATATCTGTAGTGGATTAATATATCTTTACTTTGTTACATTTCTTCCTAATGGGCACCAAATTCCCCCTATTGTGTAGTGCAACAATCATACAAAAGACTTTAACTGTGATTTGCTCTAAAGTTGGATAACTTACACAGTGGTAGAATCCATGAATAAATACACTTGCTCTTTGAATACACTTTATGCATAAGATGAGATGAATAAATGGATATAAATTAGAACCTCATGCTTTGGGCACAATAACCCACTGATGCAGATCAGTAAAGCGATAAACGCTTCAGAGTTATCTCTTTGATCCAGTTCATTACAGAAGCTTGTGACTGACAAAGGTGACTACCCCGGGTTCCATTTTGGATAAAAAGCGTGACCTTGGATCATAGCATCAGCCAGTGCCTCAAGTCTATTCAATCAGGAGAGAAATAGAAATTGTTATTTATAAAGTCTTGCTCTGCTTAGTAATTTGCTGCTTCTGCTGCTATATTTGTGGAAAAAGTGGTCAGTATAATGGAAACATGAGTCCAAAGGACTCATAACATTCATTTTAGTAAAAGCTAATATTTGAGGGCAGACCTACAGGGGCCAAAAGAGGAATGGTCTCTGTGGCAATACTGGGTTGGTGCCTTTTATGAGGTCCAAGCTACACTCTAGACCCAGGACCGGATTCACACTTAATGAATTAGGTGAATTAAGTAGGTGCGGCTTTGAATTTCACCACACCTAGATGCCACCTTCCCCGACACTCCTGCTTTTAGATACCTAATGACACTTAAGAGTAACACAAATGCCCAGAAGTACCACACCACGCCCTGCCACCGCGCTCCTGCCAGCCTCATTACAGTGACTCCCCCTCCTATATTTCTTAACTTTCTTAGCTGCACTGGCACGCCTACTCTTTCTTAAAAAACTACATGAATCTACGTACCTAAATGATACACAGACAAAGTAAAACAATTTTAATATACGCACATAGGAAGCCGCAGCTTCTTAGGAGTGAATCGGGGCCCCCAATCTCTACTGTTCCATTACCTACTGCATAAGCGTGTCACAATTCCCTCAGTCCCTGTTCACTGCACTTTGCTTTTGTTTACATTCTGCTTGTCACATGATTTCCTTTGTTTACATTCTGCTTGTCACATGATTTTCTTTGTTTACATTCTGCCTGTCACATGATTTCCTTAGTTCAGCACTTCCTGGTTTTCTCCCTCTGCTGCAGGCTTTACCTCTCAGGTGCTGTTGATTGCCTTGCTTGATTCCCTCTCCACCTGGTCTATTTAAGGCTCTCACAGACAGCACTCTGGTGTCAGAGCAACAGCTATCCTGCCTGCTGATTGTGTCCTGAGTTTGTTCATGTGCTCTGGCTCCCTGGTTCCTGCTTATGTTTCACCGTCTAGTTTCTGGTTCCCTCTGAGTCCTGTTCCTGTTACCTCATCTCTGGCTCCAGTTAGCTTCAGCCTTATCATCGTTCCAGCCTCTGTAGCGGTATCTCCACTATCTACAACTACTACCTCTGCTGTCTTTGGATCTCACCTCACCATCCCAGTGTCTGTGCACTTGTCCAGAGAGCCACAACCTGCCCCTTGATCGCAGCCAAGTCCATCCCCACCATCAGGGGCTCTAGTAAATACCTGGCTTGGGGTTAGACTCTGCGCCTCTGGTCCAGCGTGGTCCATTTACGGACCGGCGCTGAGCTTTGTTAGTGACAAATCGCCACTTCAAAAGAAGCAACTAGGAAGTTAAAGCACCTTTCCTAAAGTTTACTTTGGTGAATGAGGTGAATGAGGGTATATTGATCCTCCTCTGCCATGTGTGAATACAACAGCCATAACTGAAATGACAGGCATAGGAGTAGGAAGAAGTTACTTGTTACATCTTGTGGAAGTGTAATATCCTAGGAGCAGTCTTGAACTGTTGTGTGCCTCATGGACATTATCTTGACCTGGCCCTAGGGGCTGTTGTTGGAAACTTAATTATTTAAATTACACTTGTTCTACCTGCACATATAGGACTTCCTTTCACTGAGTGTTTTCTGGTCATTATTAATTGTTATCCTGAGTTCCTGGTGTATGTATGCTCTCTGATCTGCCTTGTCCGCCTCTTGTTCATTCCATTCTTGCTGCTTCTGCCTTGCATGCTTGTTAGCCAGCTGCTCTTGTACTGTTTGTAGGTTATTCCTTGATTTTGGTAAATATTTATGTTCATTTATATCAGTGTTTCCCAACCCTGGTCCTCAGGGACCACTAACAGTGCATGATTTCCAGGTCTTCTTGCTGGAGCACAGATGTCTTCATTACTGACTGACACATTTTAAAAGTTCCATAGGCGGTGCTCATTACGGGCCGTATTCAGAGATCCGTCTTGCGATCGGGCCGCAAGTATACGCACCTATGGAGCAAGACGGAGCAAGTTACACCCACCAAAATGCCAGTCACTCCATTTGCTTTCTCCACGCGGACGTAGACTTAGACCTGCATTGACTTGCCCTAACTAACCGCACTCACTTCTGACCTTATGTGTCTTAGGTGCGTATATCTGCGGCCCTATAACTGTAACATGCCCACTTTCCATCATCTAAATGCCTCCCCCCACCCATTTCTATGCTAATCCTTCAGTGCGCATATTTCCGTCGGACTTAGGTGCGGATTTTTCCACGCCCGATTCACAAGTCCGTCCCGTAGGCATTTCCGCGCTTATCCTCTACATTGACGGCATATAAAAGTTACTACGCATGCGCGGTTAATGCGCAGTCAATCCAATCCTAAAAATACGCACAGAACTTTAGTCAAAAACGGATCTCTGAATACGGCCCTATATCACTTGTTCTGTGCGGAGGCCATGAAAACATGGACTGTAAGTGGTCCCTGAGGACCAGGATTGGCAAACACTGATTTGTATGTTTGTTTTTGGGGTTTCCTTGTGTTCTAGTGTTCACTGTTATCTGGACTCATGTTTGTATTTAGGTACATTTGTATCATTGTATTTAGTTTACCCTTGTACTCCAGCTTCTAGTGTTTGATAACTACTACCTTGTGTTCATTGTGCTCTGATTTCTATTTATACTTTTTAGTGTTTATAGCCTGTAGGTTTTGTATTGTTCTTGGTTTTGTTATTGTAGCTCCCAGTTCATTCTCTTTTTACCTGTATACTGTTGTTTGCTATAATAAATACTTTTGATTTATTCACCCTCATCTGGTTATTAGGGCTTCGTTTCATTTGGGGCTGCCTTCCATGGATCATGACCTGCTGGGTGTCCTTCCGCACAAGCCTATCTTCACTATCAGGGGCTTTAGTAAAGACCAGGCCCTAGTTAGATCCCGCAACATGAGAGCAGTTCCGGAACATTATTAAGAGTGCACGGAAGCATAGATAGAATATGGGAGTTATTTGGAAAGGAAATGCGGGACTCCTGGTCAATAAAATAATCCTGTGATATCCCATGTTGGGGAAACCAGTTCTCTAATAAGGTCCTGGAACTTATAATATGCATCCGAGAAGAGAGAAATAAAAGTCTTTATTGACTTGGAATCTGGACCAGATCCTAACTCAAGGTCAAGTTTTGCAACACAGGCTAACGTACGGACTTTGCTAACCTAACTTACGCATGTAGGAGAACAGGGCACACCCCTACACTCCTATGTGTGGACAGTGGATGAGTGTCCTGAGAGCTACCTTACTGTAAGTATTCTGCTCGCGGCACTGTGCAAATGGAATACTGGATCATACGTAAGGGTTTCGCCAAGCCTTTACTGTACAATTTATTACCTAATCCCACCCGTAAGTGAAATCAGTATAATAATTATACAATAATAATCATCATCATCATCATCATCATCCTAATAATCATAATAATAATCATAATAAATTATACTGTACATTTACACAATGTTAATTTTTCAAAAATGATACATATCTATATTTTTGTTACATACACTTTTTATTAATGTGTATTATTATGATTATTATTATTACATATTTATATAGTGCCTCAAATGTTCCGCCACACTCTAAGATTAACCCCTGCCTTTCACGCACCTGTTTAACATATACCTATAAATTGATTGAGCAGCTTCCATTCTGTTTTTATTTAGTTATTTAGAAAGGAAATGCAGGACTCCTGGTCAATAAAATAATTCTGTGATATCCCATGTTGGGGAAACCAGTTCTCTAATAAGGTCCTGGAACTTATCATATGGATCCGAGAAGAGAGAAATAAAAGACTTTATTGACTTGGAATCTGGACCAGATCCTAACTCAAGGTCAAGTTTTGCAACACAGGCTAACGTGCAGACTTTGCTAACCTAACTTACACACGTAGGAGAACAGGGCACACCCCAACACTCCTATGTGTGGACAGTGGATCAGTGTCCTCAGAGCTACCTTACTGTAAGTATTCTGCTCGCGGCGCTGTGCGAATGGAATACTGGATCATACGTAAGGGTTTAGCCAAGCCCTTACTGTACAATTTATTACCTAATCCCACCCGTAAGTGAAGTCAGTATAATAATTATACAATAATCATCATCATCATCATCATCATCATAATAATAATCATAATAAATTATACTGTACATTTACACAATGTAAATTTTTCAAAAATGATGCATATCTATATTTTTGTTACATACGCTTTTTATTAATGTGCATTATTATTATTATGACATATTTATATAGTGCCACAAATGTTTTGCAACACTTTACAGTCTCTGCTCCATTGGAGTTAAATTTTAAGTTGCCTAACACACACACACACACACACACATTAGGAAAATTTTGTCAGCAGCATGTTTTTGGAGTGTGCGAGGAAACCAGAGCACCTGGAGGAAATCCACGCAGAAACAGGGAGAACATACACACTCCACACAGATAAGGCCTAGTCCTAGTCCTAGTCGAACTCATGACCACATTTTTATGAGACAATGCTACTCACTGTGCCACCGTCTGCCCCAACATTAAGTAGCATTTATTCTCTTATAATAAAATAATCTGTTTCCTAATCCTGAATCATTGGCTAAACATGAAATTCATGCTAGGAGCCTCTATTCATCAATGGGGGAACTCTCATGTAGGCAGTGAAATGCGTTAGTAACAAGACTTTCAGTTTTTAGTTTACTATTATTTGAATAACAATGGAGCTGGTGGAATCATGTTCTAAATATATAGTAAAAACTATTTACTTAAAAGAAATATTTAAAGTAGGAGCTAATGTGAATTGCACACTAAACTGCACCAGAAGAAAATACACCATCAAAGGATTATATTGATATAATATATGTTTGCTATTAAAATATTTTATTTTGTTGTACAGATGCAAACCTTCTTCTCTCTTACAGGAATTGCAATATTTGTATATCAATGCATGTTTTAAATTATGGAAATTTTTAAAGACCTCATTCCATTGTCACAGATTAGCCTCTATATTTACCTTTTCTGTATATTCTCTGTAAAATGCAGTTACGTTTACATTTATGAGAAAAGAGCTTTCCTGAGAACTTAAGCTAAGAGGAACTTTACACACTGTATTTCTAAGCATGAAACTGCCGCTAGTCATGTAAGATTATTCAGTTGACCTCGGAGAGTGAAAAACGTCAATGAATGTTCACCAGATATTCTCTTCACTGCTATTGTCATTTTTATCTTGGCAAACATCAAAATCTGAGCACAAAAACGAGAAAATTAGCTATTGATTTTTCTGCATTGTTTTAACCCGCGGCCTAATTGAAGGTCGGCATATGTATCCCCTTCAAAGACATCGCTCTGTCATGTAGAGAAAGCCTGACACAATCCTGGTTACAGCATTTTGTGTGCTTGGCAAATACTAATGTAGAACATTGGAACCATGAAATCTTAAGCCGTAGTTGGAAAAGTCAACATCCCAGCAAGATAAACTGTCAGTACTGGATAAGAGATCAAATGGTGGAGAAATAGAAGAGCATAAACACTAAAATGGGTCTAGTGGATATATCTATTTAGCAATATCATTTATGGGGAAAAAACTACTTTCATACTGCTTTAATTAACTTTTTTTTTTTCATTTATGGAAATCAATCAGAGCTACCTGAGGATGCCCAGAAAAAATACAGGAGGATATAAACTTGGAACATAACGGAACCATGGTTGGAAATCAAATTATGACTCTTTGAGGTGTTGATTTTAAATGTTCTGCCCCGTTCTTCCCCAGGTAGAGCACAATCCACAAATTTAAGTCAACTGATAGTTTACTATTTCAATGATAATACATTTACAACAGCTGCAATAAAGGGAGTAGAAATATGTCAAAACTCAGTGTTAATGTAGGCCAAGTAGAAGGAAGACATTGAATTAGAAATTAGAATGATAGAAATGTAAATTGGTAATTGGTAATCCCAGAATAAGCTATTATACCCTATATGTAACAATTGTACTTATTCATCGTAACAGCAAACGCACTGAGACACACCTTATAGAATGTCACAGCATTGATTTAAATACTTTTAAATAAAATGTTGGTTAAAAAACGCATGACATCCATCAGCCCTAGCATAAACCACAGCTCTGTAGATCACATCTCTACATGATACAGTTTCAGGTCCCCGGTAGAGTGGTACCTAGAACCCAGAGTTAATGGCATCAAAAACTGGTCTACTCAGATAAGCTCATCACATAGACCTCCTCCCTTAGCTGTCAGTGAGAGCAACATGTGTAATGTATTCCTTCTTCCGATTTTCCAGTACCCAATCACCTTTCCTCATAAATATGCCCCTTTTACCGTCCTGTCGCCACTTGCTGACAAAGGCCTGGATTCTTAAAGACCGCATACACGCAATCTACGTAACAAAATGATACGCAGATTACGTAAAAAAGAAGCAAATATCGGTCAAAAACGGACATATATGCAATACGTCCGGTGGTGTGAATCCGGGCCGAAGTCCATAACGACTAAACGCGTAGGAGCAGCAACGGTACTAGTAACTGTGGGGGTGATTCAGAGATGCGATTGCGAAAAGATCGCAAATATACGCACCTTAGTTAAGATCTTACCAGGTTACAGCCCACTGCATAAACAGTCACTCCCCTTGCAAACAGCGATGGATTAAGTGACGTAGTAACGTTTATTTGCAATCCTAAGTGTCTGCCCGCGCCCACTTTCCCTCATCTCCCTGCCCCCCCCCCACCTATTTTCATGCAAATCCTTAAGATCTTAAACTTTCGCAGCACTTAAGATCTTAAGTGCTTGCGATCGATTCAAACTTACACTCTTAGCGAATTTACGCTCCTAACCTCTACGTAGACGGCGTTGCACTATTACTACGCATGCGCAGTTATGCGAATTTTCTAAGATCCTAAATATACGCTCCTAAGTTGCGTGAAAATCGTATCTCTGAATCAGCCCCTGTGTGTACACTTGTCTACACGGCCTGATCACTGAATCTAAGATGTACTGGGACGCCAGCTAACTCTATTGGAATGGTGATATTTAAGGCACTGACACATTTTGTGATGCTATATGCTTGAAACTTTTATTTCTATGGTATGAGTTTTTAACCACCTAATGTCATAATAAAATATACACATATATATGTGATAGAATTTTCTAGGTGTTAATGGAATCTTGCACAAATCTGCCTTATTCTTGAGTCCTGAGCAGGCATTTTAAGTCAGTCCGATGTTATTTGTATTCTTTTATATAAAATACTCTTCAGAATAGAATATATCAGTGAAAGAGACAATCTGCGGCGTTTGGACATGTCGGTGTGACAAACTGATTTTTATTAGGTATTTGTTGAGAATTACAGAATGTCTTTATAACGTGCAATGTAAATAAATGTCTTGTGCACATAACAGAAATTGACAAAAGTAAAAAAAAAACAAGAGATTTACATAAAAATATATATTACTATTTAATAGAAAACAGCTCGGGAGAGGAGAGAAATGGAAGTCTAGTTTTCTCATATACTTTCCTGAAAATATGAGTACAAAAGCTGTTACATTTCAATCTATTTATATAAAACACACACAATGCATAGATCAGTCTCATTTAATTGCCCTACAACTACACCATTGCCCGCTGTAAAGTTTACAGTGCAACTATAGATGGAAAATGATTGATTTGTTTTGAACCCAAAGTCACATACAGAAGAAACCAGGTAACATTGGGACATATTGGACTGGATTCACCTAATTGCCTAATTTTAAGAATGAAACTACTACATGTGCAGTAGAACATTTACACAATCAACATACCAGTTAGGTACTTAGATTTCCTCCGAGGAAGAAAGAGATGTGCTTATGCTGCCTCGGGGAAGTGGGAGGGGGAGGGATTTAGATTAGCCGGGAAGAAAGAAACTATGCACGGTTAGTTAAGGTAGCACTATGGCACTCTTAAATGGAGGTACCTAAATACGGGGGCCGAATTAGGGACTGCACCAGTGAGGTAAGTGCGGACACATCTGTTTGCACCTAACTCCCTCGCTCCGGCGCTCTATTAAGGATGTGCCTTCCAGAAGACGCCGACCATTGCGGAGCTAGGAGAGTCGGTAAGTCAGTGTGAAGTCAGAAGACCGCCGCGGAGGGGGAAGGAAAGAGGGAGACAAAGGTAAATAAAAGGGAGAGAGGCTGAATAAACATGCTGGGGAATACTGAGAGGGGCTGGAAAAATATTATGGGGAATACTGAGGGAGGCTGAAAAAATATGATGGGGAATACTGAGGGGGCTGGA